>JAPZPB010000447.1:0-28891 GCA_037952635.1 Bryoglossum gracile | reverse complement strand
TCAAGTCCTGTTCCCTTTCAAGTCCTGTTCCCTTTCAAGTCCTGTTCCCTTTCAACTCCTGTTCCCTTTCAACTCTTGTTCTCCGGACCTTCTCGCCTGACCCCATCATCTCTTGAACAGTAGCAGCACCTTCCTCCGCGGTTTTCTCCAGATTCTACTCCATCTGCTCTCCTATTCTGTATCTTCCTCCTCTAAAATCACGAACCTGCTTCGGCTCCCATTAGAAGCACTAAAACCAAAATCAACCCTATAACACCTAACCCAATATCCCTAATTACAGCCCTCCTCTTCTCTTATTCTTCTTCTACTTCAAGGGCCGTAGCGCGGGGAGCCACCGACGCACCGTAACCTTGGCCGAATTTATAACACTCCTACTATTAGCCTTCTGGCTAAACTCACTCGCCCGACGAGGAGGCGGCGCCCCAGTCGTCCAGTTCACCGGATTCGGTCCTAGAACAAAATCCATCGTTCTACCATTCGCAAAGATATCGTTCCATGCTAGTCGGGATTGCATCCAAGGCTTCTAGTTCACTGCTAGGGACTGGACGTAGAATAAGGACTTGAGAACCACTGGTTACAGCCAAGGCTAGGTCCTTGCCAGCACCGAGAGAGATCGTGAGAGAGATCGTGCTATTGGCAAACCAAATTAACCAATGTGATCCGATCAAGAAATTTGTTTGGTTGAACATAGGGTAAGATCCCAGTGAGGCCTTGAAGTATTCGATAGAAGTAACATCTGGAGCTAATGAGCTGCTGATATTACCCAAAACTGGTATTTGCGATACAACTCCGTATTTTAGTGCACTCCGAGTTCCAGACGTTCCAGACTTGCATCATCGAGAAGCCTGTGAAACCCCAGAAAGAACGTTCCCTGAATAGCAATCTAATCCAGTGAAAATGTCTGCACCTAGCTTAGCCATCCCAAGGGGCAGTGAAACCCCAGAGAACATGTTCCCTCCATTTGATTACTCCGGTGTGAATCAAGGAAGATCAAAATTAACTTGAAGAGGAAAGGCACAGCTACTAGCATGAAAACCAGAATTTAGGGCTCGTGTAACAATTGAAGCAATTATCCAGATGCCTGAGTAGAATTCCAGGGAGAAAGCTACAAAGGCTTAGAAACCACGCTTGACTTGCGGGTGTGAGATGCTGGCAACCGGGGCAGAAATTCAGTAAGGAAAATTCGGAAACAAAGCAGATAAAAGACTTCTCTTATATCCTCTGCAATCATCAAAACCAACCAACTCCAAATCCAACCCCGTCAAGGGATCAGTGAGCCTGAAGCAAACATACGTTTATCTGGAACCTAGCTGCACCTACTTTTTGGCCATCAAGGCGAAGATAGACCAGCCCAGGAATGCAAGGGCTATCTTTTCGTAGCATTTGCCGCCGTGCAGTAATTTAGCCACCAGTTGTTGGTCATTCTGGCGGCTAGATTGTATGGCGGGGCCTCTGAGTTGAAGTTGGAGATGGCGTTTTGCTTTTCAGGGGAAGCGGAGGTTGAACTAGATTGCCTGCGGACTGGCAATTCTCGATTCTCGGCCTGTAGCTTTTTAAGCATGTATTCTTCAATTTCTAGAGGCATGTCAGAAGCGAATGGATTTCCGACTCTTCATTATTCCCTTCAGTTTCTCCGTGGGAAATTCTTCCCGCGGCTTCCAGCAATTTCGACACAGCGACACTTAGGAAAAGCCCTCAGACATCTCGGCTCTGGGTTTCTGCAGCACGCTATCCCGACTCATGACTAGCACAAAGTCAAGAATGAGCTTGTTCGATGCACATTGTACTGTACACAAAGGTACACCCAACCCAACCCAACCCAACCCCACCATTTGAGACTAGAGAAGATGCATGGCTTCCAGAGTTGCTCCAAGATTCTACTGTCCTACTGGCTGGATTTATGTACCGACATCTCGCTCGAGTACCTGAATGACTCGAAGTATTTAAAGGAACAGCTCCGGGTGGACGAGATCTAAGTGGATATCAAGTGGAATTCCCTCTGATTGGGTTTGTCCATACAACCAATGTACTGTACAGTACTTCGTATAGTACCATACATTGGAAAGGGTTTGCCATTTTTCAAAACCACTGCAGGGTAAATACCTACTCCGGTACTTCGTACTGTACCAGTATCTCAAAGATCCGAGATCAACAGGGGATTCAGGCATCAAGTCGATCCCGTCAGAGAGACACGTGGACCTGTCTCGTTTTGATCTCGTTTTGATCAGCGAGTTGGCAGAAGCCTTGCCATGTTTCTTTGGGCAGTGGCTTATGTTCACGAAGGCGTTCAGTCGTGGAGAAATCCCAGCCACGAGGAGGAGTTCTTGGAGCTGCTTTTTACCCCACACATGTCTGCAAGCCAGGAGAGCACTTGAGGAGGCTGGTCACGTGTAATGCAACCTTCAGTCCCTGCCCCGTCTACTCTTATGTTGCACAGCATGCCATCAATTCACGCCATTTTAAGGTTAGCTCTCGTTTTAATCCTAATGATTCAGACTTTTCCGAGTATTGAAGTAATCGGGAACATCCAAATTAGTTCAGATAACTACTCCCTCTTATGAGCACGCTATTTTAAGTGTTTATACTCAGTTATTTTTCTGTCTGCTCACTCGAATTTTCAACGTCAAGACTTTGTACGGAAGTACAGTTGCAAGTACTGTACCCAGTTTGTGCCACCTTTCGCTACCCATGCCTGGGCGCGCAATCGGACGAAGAGCTGCAGCCAGCACACCACTGCAGTCTCTCTTCTACAGTAACTCTACTCTCGTACTGTACCGTACACCACATCATATCTTTCTACACCCGGTGAGGACCATTTTGCGGCCCTACAGTAAATCCAACCTCAATTTTCCCGCAATCTCGAAAGGTTACAAATATTGATTGCAGATATGCATACGCCACTGACGGGCGGATGAGCGGTTGAGCAGTTCCGTGAGGGAAGCTGCGCATATTTTGGCGATGAAAGGCTCTTTTAAATCTTGATTTGGGTTGCATTGTTTATATTGGCTCTCGGGAATAGGTTCTGTTGTTTTCCAGAATAGCGTGTAGTTCATTTTAAAAGACATTGGATGTTTGTGATAGTCTTGGACATCTGGACTAATTGGGGGTCCATTGGCAGTATATGCTTTTCAAGCTGGCGGGTAATTGCGCCTTGACTTCTCGACTTCTCTTTTCGGTTTTGACAAGTAGACTTCTAGTGCTACATGTAACCATCTTGTTGTTGACCTTGAGTTGCTGGTGAAACCAAATACAAAGGTATCCTCCATGATGTGCAATTGAATAATATGTCAAATGCACAGTACATGTAGCTATGACTAAGCACTTCGGGTACCTGACGACCTGACCTGGCCTGACCTGACCTGACATGACCTGACACTGCCAGCCCTTCAGAAGTCACCACAAACCCGAGGTACAGTAGCACACGAACCGCCTCACCAAGCCCAGCGAACAGGTTTACCCAATTTCCGGCCGATGCTTCATCCTTCCAAGCCTTCGAATAGTATCGCAATCTCATTGGCGGTCAGCAGGTGAGCGTCTCGAGTGCGGTGGTTGTTCTCAAGGCATCTCTCGACCAGCCATTCTTGGTGTTCGTAACCGCCATTAGAGAGATCTGCACTTGCGATCACGTCTCATGCCTCTCAAGCCTATCATGTCCCACGGCAACCCCATCTTGTTCTGAATATGGGTGCGCCACAGATAGCCTTTGGCAAGCAAGAACCTCTCGATGATATGCAGACCTGCTGCGAAGAGACAAGAATCCGTACTGCGATTGGCACGCAATATTGATTTCTAGGACGGCGCATCGATGCCCGGCGAGATGGTTGACAACCCTTTCATCTGAAGTCTTAACGAATCATCATTTTCATATCAGTGAGGCTAGCTCCCCATTCTTGTGGTTGGCATTTCTCCAATAATACGTAGAAGTTTCTTAATGTTTTCCTCCCTCTTCTTCCTGCATCCTTTTCCTCTAGCTTTTTGAGATCCGTACTACTGGGAATGAAGTCGTTGTCATGAAGCTCTTGAGCGGGTATCTCGAGGAGGCATACACGACATGGCTGGAGTCGCCCGTGAATTGTTGCTCCCCGCGGACAAAGGAAGCGCCCAGACTCGGTCAGTATTTCAACAAGCCGCCTGCATGTATCAACATGTCTAACTTTCCTACTTTCAGGTCGGGAGAAGCCCATGAGGATTGAGCATTACCAACCACGTTTAATCCCCCCGCCTATTCCTGAGCCGCAACAACGGCCAAACACCAGAGGCAGAGAATGGGTCGGCAGGACGAGGAGTTTTGCATCCCACGCATCTAGTCGTGGAAGCTTCTCTGCGAGAAGAAATCTTAACATGTATAATGGCCCTCGTCAGGGTAGTCGCCGGCCGACAATAGGTAACCCTTCTGACTTTCGTCACTTGGAGAATGCTATGCCACCGAGGAGGACGGAGATGCTCAGACCGTTGGAGTTGAGCATATATGAGCCAGAAAATCAACTGTCTCCAATGATGCCTCACTTTAGCAAGAGGGACTCGAACCTGTCGTTTCCACCAGCAGCCCTTACCCACTCGAGAAGCGAGAGTGCAATGTCCTTCCGGATCCCTCGAAAGCCTCTCAGGTCAAGCACTAGTACATCTTCAGACTGGTCAGCTCATAATCAAGCTCGGCCAGGGTCACTCAGTGCTGTAGAGTTAATGGCAGCATTGGAAAATGAGCTCCCGCGAGCACCGATACCAGCACGTCTCAGGTCATCAACCGAGGTGCCGGCCTATGAGCGAGTCAAGTCTGCTCTTCATGAGAAGTTTGAGTTGGAGCAACGCTTGAGGGATATCGAGGAAGTTATCGAAGAAAGAAAGAGCATCTACGCGAACAGCAGACCAGTTTCACGTGCAAGTCAACCTATGAGTCGAGCTGCGACTCGGGCAGATAGCATCTACTCCGACACCCATGGTTTGTGCCCTTCCCGCCAGAAGTCTATGTTGATCCCTGGCTAACAGACTTAGAACCAATGCCAGAACTACACATTAGACTATCCTCGCTTTCCCTGGTTCCCATCCCACCCATCGCTCCCTCCTTCGCCGCCCGTGTCGCTCTACCCCTCGCGGATCAACGCCCCAAAACTCCGCTATCCATGAACCCTCCTACCAAAACTGTCCACATCCCCACCCGCCTAAAGTCCTTCACAGAAGCCTCCGCCACCTTCAACAACCCCTCCATCCACTCTGACTCCTCCCGCCCCTCTACCTCCGCTTCCCGCCCTCCGTCCCGGCCAAACCCATCCCACCCCTCCCTCTCCAACCTCAAAAGCCTCCCACCTCCACCACCTCTCCCCTTGGTTCTTCAACCCCCACCGCCCCTTAGAAAAAAGAAGTCCTTCTCCCGCGTCTCCAACTGGCTCTTCCCAGGCCCGGATCACACCCGCAACCTCTCCCTTGACTCCGTAACCAACACCCCAAAACCTATCAAAAGCCGTGATGGCTTCTACCAATGCATCGACCTCCGAAATGCCGAAGGCGCAGCCCGTATGAGTCTGGAGTCTGTAGACTCCGTTAGTGCGGTAAGTAGTATGAGTGGAAGTGAAGTTGAGGCAACGACTGTGCCTACGAGTTGGAGCCCGGATTCCAGTCCGGGGAGGAGAGAGCGGATTGAGAAGGAAGTGGAAGAGAGGAAGTGGGGAATGCAGAATAACGTTGAGGAAGTAGAAGAGGAGAGCCCGAGAACTGAGAAGAGTGTGGTGTTAGAGAGGGTGGGGACCTTTGGGGAGATGGAAAAAAGTGTTGAGGTGGGAGAGGGTTGGGGGTTGGAGCCGACGCCGACTAGGTTGCCGGGGAGGAATAGTGTAGGTGTTGCATTTTAGGATTGATACCATTTGTTTGTGATATATGTGTGTATAGGAAGTTTGGATACAGTTGGCTAGTTAGGACTCGTAGTCACGCCACACTGCCTAATAATAAATCGTTTATGAGATTCTGTAAGCTTGTTTTAGAACGAAAGGCTTTGGGGTGAATCAAGGGTTCAAGAAAAGGGGTATCGGTAATCACGGAAAGCCGAATTCTAGATATATCTCTAATCATGATGAATACTCGGCACCTCATTCCAAATATTCATATCCACATTGTTTCGAGTGAAGTACTCAAGATCAAAAGCTAGGCTAGGAATATAGGAGGCTAGTTGTACACAAAGTTATAACAAAAAGTACAGGCTGAGATTTAGGTTTAGACTTCAATGAAATGGATATGGGATGAAGCTCGTTGAGGAAAGAGAGGGGTAGGAAGAGAAAGTTTTGAAACGGTTACCTCTTGACCCCCAGTGCCTCACAAAGCAGAATCTATAAACCTAGGGTTCTCCTCGAACTTTAATTCTCAAAGATTAAACCGTAAAACTTACGTTCTCGAAAGTGGTGTTGCTTTTTTCAGCCTTGTACACCTTTGTAAATCCATCACATGAAAACGTCTGTGCTCCCCCAACCCGGCCAAAAAACAGGGTTCGCGACTCAGGGATTCCGCAACGACGTGTTTCCACCTGAACTTCCCATGACAATCCCCTTCCACCAACCCATCGAAACGCCATGCAATTAACAAGCTAAACAACATCAAGATGCCTCGGGATCGCCCCCCAACAACGGGCTATGCCCGAATTGCCCAAGCTGAAGAATCCGACTCCGAAAACGACGATGATCTTGCTGCCTCATACGCCTCCCTACAACCACCTGGAGCTCCGAGATACGCCTCGATCACACAGCCGCGCGCCCACGGCGGCATGTATACAGATGGACACACCTCTCCCGTAAATACCAAGCGTCCGCGGAACCGCAGACGCATGCGAAGCAATTCGTCAGGTGTTGATATCAAAGCCATCAATGCCAGACTAGAGCGCTGGGCCGATGAGATAGCGTCGAAGTTCAAGATCAATAAGGTGAAGGGGAAAACGGCGGAGGAAGAGAGGCTGGAAATTCATCACTCGGTGTTCCAGGCTCCAGATGGCGTAAGACCAATGACGGCGGAGACGCTGGCTATGGACGTGGATACGGGACGGATGTCGAAGCTGGAGTTTGATAATGTGGTGGAGAGTGTGAGGGTGGCGATTGAGCAGGGGATGCATCCGAAGATGATTACGCAGGGGAGTTCAGGGAGTTACTTTGCTCGGAATATGGATGGGAAGGTGGTGGGCGTGTTTAAACCAAAGGACGAAGAACCCTATGCGGCCGGTAATCCTAAGTGGAATAAGTGGATTCATAGGAATCTGTTTCCTTGTTTCTTTGGGAGAGCCTGTCTTATTCCTAATCTCAGTTACGTTTCTGAAGCAGCGGCATATACTCTGGATTGTAGACTGCGGACGAACTTGGTACCATACACGGATATCGTACTCCTTTCATCGAAGTCCTTCCACTACGATTTCTGGGCCCGTAGAAATTTTTACAGAAGGAAGAGGCCGTTCCCACCAAAGGTTGGCAGTTTTCAGGTATTTCTTAAGGGGTTCAAGGATGCGAACATCTTTTTAAGGGAGAATCCATGGCCGGATACGAATGGAGGATATAGACCTACAGATGGGCCGAAAAAGAAGAAGGCATGGAAGGAGACTTGCAGACCGAATGGATCGAGGTCGGATGATGAAGACGATGGAGGCTCTACACCTGCAGAAGCCGGGCAGCCGAAACGCTTTATTTGGACAGAGACTCTCCAACAATCATTCCGGGAAGAGCTTGAGAAATTGGTCATCTTGGATTACATTATGCGGAATACAGATAGAGGATTGGACAATTGGATGATAAAGGTTGATTACGAGAACCAGGATGTTTCTATTGTTTCGGAACCTCCTCAGATGAGTAATGGGAGAGAGCCAGAGCCATCGCCGCGACCAATACCTTATTCAGACAACGGCTCCTCAGAGTCTCATCCTTACAGAGCCCAGCAGCCTATGGAGGCCATTAGCAGGTCTGCTACACCATCAAGAGTTGGTGGCCCTACGATGTCCCTTGGGGCTATCGACAACAGTCTGTCATGGCCATGGAAGCACCCAGATGCGTGGCGCAGTTTTCCATTCGGATGGCTGTTTTTGCCCGTATCACTTATTGGCCAGCCATTTTCTCAAAAGACAAGAGATCATTTCCTACCACTCCTTACATCCAAGCAGTGGTGGAGTGAAACTCAGCTGGAACTGCGGAAAATTTTCGCCCAAGATGCTGATTTTCAAGAACGCATGTTTGCAAGGCAAATTGCCGTCATGAAAGGACAAGCATGGAACGTTGTCGAGACTCTCAAGCTTGTGGATCACGGACCACTTGAGTTGACAAGACGAGCTAGGGTCTGCGTTTGGGATGACTTAGTTGATATCCCGGTTGCAGTTCCGATGAGAGTCCCGTCAGCCGAGATGCGGAGACGCAACGACCCAAGTCTTGTTCACAAAGACCTTGACGAAGAAATGGATATCAGTGCAGCCAACGCTTCAGCTCCCCAGCCCGACCTTCTCGGCCTTGCGAGCCCACCGGCAGAGCTACCAAACCCTAATCGATTCGAGATAGTCAGCCCTCGCGCTAGTGAGGAGTTGTCAAGATCTGGCTTTTTATCAACAGCTGGAGAGTCCCCTGCAGTGGTCATGAATTCCGGGAATGTTCAAAAGGAGAACGGAAAAAATGGACAAGTCAAATTTTCGGATCGACCCGGAATGAACCACAGCAGGGACCGCATGAGTTACGACGGGCCATCACGGTCACAAAATCTATACACGCCACGAGCCGAGCACAGCAGGCGATTTTCATTCTCAACTAGAAACAAGAAGGGTGTGCCACTGATGTATGACGGCGACGATCTAGAAGGTGATCTGGGGTATGCAGCTGCGGAAGGGATGGAAGGTAACCAACGAAAAGTGATTGTTGAGAGGTTAGAGACGGTGAAGAGCAAGAATCCGGTGTTCACATGGTGTTAGTTGGTGTTTCTTGTATGAGTTTGGGAAAAAGGAAAATCAAAGACAGTATACAGTATATTGGATGCATAGGTGTATTATATGGAACGTGGGAACCGGGCGTTTGAGTATTGAAGGAAGATAGAATTCTTCGTCGTGATCAATGAAGACTAGTTTCAAACCATTAGAATTTGGCGTTTATTCTGATTCGAGGAGAGGTCACCGATGAGCCCGTAACGCCAGTGATGAAAGTGAGGGGACAAATAAGATTGGTAATAATGTGATTTTCAATTACTGCAGGCATTTTCTATTTTCCGCCTTTGCCCTGAAAACTGATCACAGGTAGATGCCACTAATCCCAAAGTGGTCTTTATCAACTTATCATGATTCGGCGGCGATTATTAAAACCAGTCCGGCCTATACTTCGTACTTGTATCTCCGAAAATGTAATCCACAATCAGCAAACACCAACCTGGATTAATTCTTTTTCTTCGCCATTTTCCTTACAAATCGCGCCACTCGAATCGAAAGTTCGCTTTCGCCTCATCCCAAATCACCTTAGCTTTTGCTCAACGTGCAGATTACAAAGGAGTCACAAAAGCAAACAGATGCATTCGCCGAACAAATCCCCACACAAGTGACTTGATCCGAAGACCAGGCGCAAACCAACTACCAACAGTACCTACACCGCAGTAGAGACAACGAATACACACGCTGCTGCATGCGAGCGACCAAGGGAAAAGTGACTGCGGTGGATGAGCGCAGACATGGCGTCGTGGAATAATAGCAGCGCAAACGGCGCGAGACCACAAGGTTCGGCGGGGCATTCAGAGCCTCGTCGGAATCCGCAGGTTATGATGCCTACTCCGCAGACTCGGGATGCGTACATGAGTGGATTTGTAGAAAATGGGGAGGAAACTGTACCGTTCACAGAAAACAGGAGCCCGGCGAGGTTTGGAGTAGGTGGGGGACCGCCGCATAATAATTGGGATGCGAGGCAGCTGTTAAATCCCAAGGGATTCCGGCAACAGGCTTCACGACAGCATGGGAGCGAGCAGAATGCACAGAATGGCATGATGGGTAATGGTCTTGCACCGTCCCTTGACTTCCAGTTTTCCAGTCTAGGTGGCATATCGCCACAAACGAACGGATATGCACATGGACATCCCACCTCGAATAATGCCAGCCCTGCCCCATCTCTCAACTTCCAGTTCGATGCTCCCTCGAGAACGTCCTCGGCCAACTCTCTACCTAGTTACCAGTTTGAGAGTGGTTCAAGAACACCCCAAAGCGCATATTCAACTTTACCTTCGCCCCAAAATGGTTACCAAAACGGATACCAAAACGGATCGCAGAATGGCGGCAACGGGAAGAATGGCATAAGTGGAAATGGATTTGCTGCATACTCGAATGGAAACGGAGCCTCTTCAGGTATGGGCAGTATGCTTGAACGTATGCATGGTGTCGAAACCCGCGACATGTTGCCACAGAAGCGAAGAAAGATCCAGGATGAGCGTGAAAACGGAGGACCAAGGGCAGGATTCATTGGCGGTAGTAAAGGAGGAGTAATCGGAGAATATATGAAGGAGAAGCGAGAGCAGAGACGACAAGAAGCACAGTCAAGGCATACGGCCACTGCTCTGGACCTTACTACGATCGATGACGATGATGATTTTGAGATTGTCCAGGATTCGGGAGCTAGGGAGGTTTGCTACGGTCGTATTGAAGATGCTAAAGCTAGAGTTTTCAAGATCCCAACGCCCAAGCCTGGTACCCAAGCAATTCGGGATAACTTTTGGCCCCCGGTCAAGATTGTGCTGCGAAGAATGGTGGGAGAAAAGACGACTACTATCCACTGCGTTGACAGTACACGAGAGATTATTGGATGTCTAGATGCGAACACCTCTCTTGGCCTGGCACCACTCCTCGACGCAAAGTTTGGCATTCGGACATCGGCAAGAATTTTGGCAAGACCCAAGGACCCTAATGATAAGCCATCTGGGACGACAGACGTATCTGAGCAGTTCGCGCTAGACCTCAATATCTACGGACCCCTAAAGTTTGGCATTCAAATCGGCAAGCATCTTTCACAGAAGCAAGTCTGGCTCCGGACCCCCTTATTTCTCGATTCAGGTGTTGAACTTCAGAACCCTCACGCTCTTATTAGGCATCCTCAAGCACCACCTCGCATGGCTACTCAATATAGCTACAGCCGTCCGCAAGCACCCCAACGAACTACAGAAGAGATTAGGAGTGATGTCCTCGGAATGTTCGACAACCTACAACCTTCCCAGGACTTGCCAGAAATGGAACCTGATCCGCGTATCACCACAGAGTTACTCCGACATCAAAAGCAAGGTTTGTACTTCATGACAGGCAAGGAGAAGGATCACACTTATGGGACCGATGAGAAGGTCAACTGTTCGTTGTGGCAAGTTAAATACTCAGGAAATGGCGAGAGGAGTTATATGAACGTGATCACTGGTGATGAGGAGCATGACAAACCACCACAAGTCCTAGGAGGGATCTTAGCAGATATGATGGGTCTCGGTAAAACCTTGAGTATTCTGTCGCTTATTGTCAACTCCTTGGATGTAGAGGCTCGAGAATGGGCTCGACGGCGTCCTGAAGCCGATCAAACTGCCCCAGAGCTTATTCCCGCCAGGAAAAGTAAGACTGCTCTCCCGCCACTTCAGACGACTCCGCTTGTGTTGAACTGTAAGACTACCTTGTTAGTGTCTCCGCTTAGTACAATTTCAAACTGGGAAGAGCAGATCAAGCAACACATCAAGCCTGGTACTCTCAAGTACTATATTTACCATGGAGGTAATCGAATCAAGGATTTACGCAAGCTCGCTGAGTTTGACCTAGTCATTACCACGTATGGTTCGGTAGCAACTGAGTTTGCCTATCGAAGCAAAGGGAAGGAAGGCACCTATCCACTTGAGGAGATGAACTGGTTCCGTGTTGTCCTCGATGAGGCACATATGATCAGAGAGCAGGCCACGAACCAGTCCAAGGCTATTTGCAGATTAGCAGCAAACCGCCGGTGGGCAGTTACGGGTACTCCAGTTCAAAATCGACTCGAAGACTTGGGAGCTCTGATGACCTTCTTACGCATCAAGCCATTCGATGAGAAGCATGGCTTCACTCAATACATCATGAACCCTTTTAAGCTGTGCGATCCCGAGATCCTACCAAAGCTTCGATTGCTGGTCGATAGCATTACTCTCCGCCGTCTCAAGGATCGTATTGATCTGCCACCCCGACGGGATCATCTCGTAAAGCTTGACTTCAGCGGAGAAGAGTCTATGCTCTACGACATCTTCTCCAAGAACGCAAGCGACCGAGTTAGAGTCATTTCTGGTCAAAATAGTCTTGGTGGAAAGTCTTATGTTCACATCTTGCAATCGATTCTCCGCCTCCGACTTATCTGCGCCCATGGCAGAGATTTGCTTGGCGAAGAGGATCTGAAAGTCATGGATGGACTCAGCAAGGACTTGGCGATTGAGCTGGACAGCGACGATGAGGAGGATCAACACCCTGGCCTGTCTCCAAAGCAAGCGTACGACATGTACAGACTGATGAAGGAGACAAATGCCGATGTGTGCGCTGCATGCAATGGGAAGATTGGTCCAAACAACGCCATCGAGTCAGAATGTGAGGCAAAGGATGAAATCATTGGTTACATGACACCTTGTTTCCACGTTTTCTGTCACGCTTGCATTGAAGGCTTTAAGACGCAGATGGCAATGGTTGCTCGAGGCCAGCAATCTGCAAGCTGTGTTTTCTGCCACCAATACATCAGACTCTCATACTTTGAACTTCGCCAGGGTGGAGTCGACGATGAAGAGGAGAGCCGCCTGAAGTCCAAAGGCAAAGCCAAGCCAACCAAAGATCTCGGAAGTTACAGTGGACCACATACCAAGACCAAAGCACTCATTGCTGACCTTCTTGCCAACAACCAAGAATCTGAGCTTCTTCCCGCAGCCCTCCCTATCAAGAGCGTCGTTTTCTCCGGTTGGACTGCACATCTCGATCTGATCCAACTCGCTCTGGAAGAAAACGGAATCAAGTACACCCGTCTCGACGGCAAGATGACCCGCGTTGCTCGTGGGGCCGCCATGGACAACTTCCGCGAAGACCCTTCCATTCTCGTAATCCTGGTCTCCATCACTGCCGGCGGCCTTGGTCTTAACCTCACCACAGCCAACAAAGTCTACGTCATGGAACCGCAATATAACCCCGCCGCCGAAGCCCAAGCCGTCGACCGCGTGCACCGTCTCGGCCAAAAAAGAGAAGTTGAAACCGTGCGCTACATCATGAACAACAGTTTCGAGGAGAAGATGCTGGAGTTGCAAGAGAAGAAGAAGAAGTTGGCGCAGCTGAGTATGGATGGTGAGGGGAGGGGAACTAGGAATATGGATAAAGCCGAGGCAACGCGGAAGCGCTTAGAGGAGCTGGCGAGTTTGTTTAAGTGATACCTCAAGGGAAATGGGCGTTGCTTTGTACATGTATTTTGGCGTTGGAACTGCTTCTTCGAGTTGATAATGCTTTTGAGCGGCATGGGATGGTGAACGGCGTTGGCTGGTCGGTTGATCACGGCTGGCTGGGGCATATGGGTTTCCTTTGGTACGGGGGGGGGATGATATGGCAGAAGCATATACCTTGCGAGAGTAGATATCGATAAATGGATGCACACGCACAGAAATAAGGAAGGAACCCAGCGATGGTCAGCCAGATAGATTGCGTGCCTCGGGGTTTCTTCTCGAGAATACCAATACCAATTTCAACTTTTTCATACCTTGTCTGTTCTGGTACTCAGTGTTCTCCCTATCCAGCCGGCAGATACATATCCCTTCTCATTCTCCTGCCGAGTGGTAAAGATTGAACCCAGTTGACCTCCGTCTGGGTCGGTTGTTGACCAACGTCCCCTATTTCAACATAGCCTTTTTGCTATTTCGACACGACCTAACCCAAATAGGCAGCGCTCCCGTCTGCAAACACCAAAACTTAGAGAGCTCACAAAAACTTCAAAATTCCTAACCTTAACCTAGCATGGTTACAAAAGGAGGGCTTTTCACATTGCTAACTTGGTGGTGTTGCGCTGCAAGGCGTTACCGCTTTGGGTTAGACGATGTTGAAATAGGAGAAGTCTTGTTGACCCTGAAAGGGCTCGCTAACTGCTGCCACAATCCCCGAACCAGGATACCAGAATTCAACACCAGCAACTTCGGTATATTCAGTTTTTCCCGGTAATAAAATAGTTGAAGCAAAAAGCGATTCCATTGTTGGAGAGCTAGAGGAAGGACGGGTAATATGAGATCCAAAAAATCCTCACTCCTAAAGTCTTCCGTCTATCTGTCTGTCGCCAGTTAATAGCCGTCTGATAAAATTTAAAACTGCTTGTACTATACAGTATAGTGCAGATACAGTACAGTGCCTCGCTAAGGTTATGCAGTTAACAACTCCTGGTCGCTGGCAGTATAAGAACGATATTTCGAAAAGACCTCCTCTGAGGGGCTCCAAGGATTCGGAGGTATTCCAAATAGTCCAAATCAGTAGATGTCCTCCAGATCTGTCCTTCGGAAAAAAAGACCTTTCTTGTTCGGTACTGTAGGCAAGACTCATGCTCTCTCAATCACTCAAGTTCAGCCGAACTGGAACCCATGCCTTCCTTAACCAGTGACTCTGCATAGAATAAGGGTGCGTTCGAAGCAATATCTCTGCAGTAGCATTTCCTGTTCTTATTGCAACAATTCGCTATCTCCTAAATTGACCTCGCTTGGCTAAAGTTCACTCTCACCGCCCATTCGAGAAACTTCTACTACGATATCTACGTAATGACCCGGCAGACACATGGATTCCAGCAGCAAATATGCCCAGAGTCTTTGAAGCTCAAGATCTGCAGCTTACTGTGCCTCTCGCTCAGAGAGTCAGAGTTCGCTTCAGTATCCCCGGTCCACTCGCAAGTTGCAACAATCAAAGTACTAAACATAACTCAGGCGCAAGAGAATCCACAAGAATCAAACCTCGATTTTGAACAGAAGACAAACACAACAAGTCAAATGTATCAATGTCTATCACATGACGCATTTTTCATGCGGTTTGGTGGAACTCGGCTTCAGGAAGAGGTTCTCCGAGCAAATAGAAGGTTTGTTTTTGGCCTGGAAGCGTTTCTATTTGACGGCAAGAAATGAGCATTTGCAGACTGCAGGCCACTCATGACCAACGCGCCAACACGGCTCCAGCTCCAACAGCTAACTCACTCATTGGCAGGAAAGGTCCCACCTGCAATTCGATTAAAAAAGCCTCTTCTCTGTCTGTCCTTGGAGTCATCTTGAACACTCAACTTCTATTCTTCAGCACAAACAAGCACAAACAAACACAACCGCACTTTTGTGTCTTTAGGAATCCCGCTGTGGATACTGTATTTGATATGATAGAGAATGGTTTGCAAATCTACAAGGCGTACAGTATTTGACAAAAACGAGTTCAAGTTCAGATGCTGCTCTTGCTCTCCTTGATCTTGATCTTGATCGACTTATGGTATAATATAGTAAGGCTACCCGCATAGTGCAGGGTCCGGGGCGTGAAACTTGTACTTACCCGTTCAACCGTTGGCAATGGCCCTCTTCCTTGTTTCCTTCCTTCCCCGGCTCCTGTTTCGAAGGAAGAAACTCGAGGAGCCAAGAACCATCTCCTCTTCTCTACAACACTCATGGCAACAACTTTATCGTCCATACTCTTCTGTACCGTCTTGTCTCGATCGTTACGGTATCTCCGACTCTCCCACTTCTACTCCTGCTTCGGCCTTTATTCTGGAACCGTCGATGGCCCCCTTCTCCTGCTTAGGAAGTGGACACCTGTATTGCGGACTCCGGAGCAACTCAGACGAGGACCATCTCCAATACTCCAGAGTCCCGGTATGGACTCTGTAATTAGAAAGGCACCGCCAGACCCTCAACCTCAAAATGCGTTGGATGACACTTGCACCGAGCTCTGCTGAATGCAACGCTGGACGAACAGACAGACCCGGAGACTTCAGGGCTTCACAGCCAGCATTACAGCAGCTCCAAAGCTAGCCATGTCCTTTGCAGACACACCCAAAGACAAAGGAGTCCTGCGACAGGCTTTTGCGCATATAGTGGTAAGATGTCTAGATTAACGGTTCCACTACTTTTGTCCTTGGTGGTAGCGTCAGTTACAATCCCCGCGATGGCCACAGGCAAAGGCAGCTTAATTTGCTATTCAATTTATGAAGCTGGAGCCGATTCCAGAGACTAAGCAACGAGGTAACTTCCAAGACAAGCTCCTCCGATTTGTGTTGCAACTAACATCACACAACGGAAACGAGAGCAGAGCAGGACCACTCATCATAAGGCTCAAGCCCTCAGCTCATCAATAAGACCAACAACATACGGACGCTATAACCCAAGGCAACTGCCAACTATTCTCTTCTGGTAGCGACTGTCACCTGGAAAGTTACGAAGATACGAGATTCCACCATTCAAGCTTTGGTTCACCACAGTCCCCTGCACGAAATAATCCAGCCACGAAAACACAATCCATAATCGGTCACTTTACTCGGCCTTCATCTCCTACTGGACCGAGACTTCCTACCGATGCAGACGTGCAACTGAAAATACGCCTTTGAGTAGATCGTCAGCGGCGCAAGAGCAATTGAAAGGAGCACATGCCTTGAAGGCCGGATTATCAGCCTCTAAACGCGCCTGTGCTATGAGGAGTTGGACATCTTGAATGGTCATTCTACAAGTCACGAGCATCAAGTCAGAGCTCAAACCCCCGGAAGCTCAACTTGGGGGGGAAATTTACCCAAGATTCACCGTCATGGGATAAATCACTAGTGATGCTAAGAATCGCTGTACATTGTCCCTATTCGCGGCACCAATGTCATAGTCCCTCTGAACTAGATGACTGTTAGCATCAGGTTTCCAAACCAAAATCGTGTACCGACCAGTTGACCAGGCACACGTTGGGAGTTGTATCATTCGGGACTCAACATCGATGAAGCCGGCACCTCTCATAAGAATTGGGAGACGTGTAGCTGCTCTAAGGTCCTTAAGTCCCTGCAAGCTCTCATGATACCGGGTGCTCCACCTACTCAAGGCATGATCTAGAAAACGGAACATCAGCATCATGGACCGTTGGTAGTCCTTTCGAACAAACCCTGTGTCAGGCTTCCGTTGTCTGACTGCGCGGTATAAGACATTTCTACCATCTGGCACCACCCCCCTGGCCTTGTCACCCTGAACATGTCTCGCGTATACTGTGGCCATTTATTTGCGTGTATAGCTGGAGCAACCATCTGAGAATGGACCAGGTCGAAATTCAGATCATCGAATGTGAACCTGAATCTATTGTATCAGGCTCTGTCTTGTCGATACGTTGATGCGGATCTCTATTCCATACCTTTGGTTTAAGTCGTCGACTTGCAGATATAAGTTGTCAGGCATAGCTTCGGGCTGCAAGGCGGGATTTATATCGATTCCGATAACCTGTTCCAGAGAATGGTTAGCCCTATTTTTGACTTGAGCATAAATTTCCAGCAAGAGGCGGTTGTGAAGAGCAGGTGAAAGTTCAACCAAGGCTCGCTTAAGCGAACCCCTCCCCCCTTTTATCCGCTTTACACAATGAGAGGTTTCACTCCGCACAATGAGATAGAACCAACCTCGCATCTAGGATGCAATAGTGCCACTGCGTTGGCCCAGGCTCCTGTGCCGCTGCCACAGTCCAATATTCGGCGAGGTCGAGTTATTGGGGGGAAAAGAAGACGACCATCAAACACTCTGTTCAAGACACTGTGGAAGATGTCCATCCGCTCTATTTCATCCTGGTCCATTGGCACAAGCCATGCCTGGTTGGCCACAGCATAAGTCTGATAAATTCGATTGTGAATGATTGTCGTGTCGAGGTAAGTTCGGTCCAGGGGAATTGTAGCCTCCTCCGGGTGGCTAGAACGAGAGCACTGTTTAGTGGATACTCCTCGAGGCTCAAAGAAGTGAATGGCTTACCTTGCCATGCTTTGATTCAGTTCCCGCGGCTATCTGGCTGCAAAGCGTTAAGAAGCCTAACCCAAGGATGTCTGAAGAACGTTGAAAACACTCGCAAGCTGTTGTTCTTACAAGCGACGAGGCAGTCTCCAAGCGGGGTCTACGTTTCACCAAAGAAAAGCCAGAGTGGGTGATTGTCTGTGTTCGTTGAGTGGACGGACTGTCGTGGAGAACACTTGGAGCCTGGGATGTATATTCGCTTTTCAAATTCTGCCTGTCACCCGTGTCCTCTACCATCGAAGCATGTTCATGTTCATCTCAAACGTTTCTCTTTGGTGTTTTACTCGTTCTGAAGGGAGAAATGTACGAGATTTCCCGGGCATGGGCAGAATGGGCGGTATATGTGAGCTGAGTGATCAGACGGCCGGTAGAGAACCTCCCAGAGTCTGCTCCAGGCGCAACTCGCCCTTTTCAGCAGTTTCTTTCCGTGGTTGGACCAACAGGCGAAGACCACACTCGACTTAGAAATACCTTATTATCCTCAGGGCAAGCCAACCAGGGAACCCTGGCTCTATTCGCTAGCAATTCTTGGATATCAGTGGACTCACTGGCTTAGCATATCCCGTCTATTTGTGGACTGAACGGGCAGTGAGATGTGCTATCACCGTGTTATGAAAGGTTTTCTGGAAGTCTAGTTACTTCTGACCTAACGAAGTAAGGAAGTACTATACCACAAGAAGCGTGTCATTTCTTTCAAGTACATGTGCAGTATCCAATGAAATGGTCTCTGGGTCTTGATCTACGTTGAACCAGGAAGTCTCAAGTCTACTAGCAACCAAGGGGGTTACCTGTGGCTTCAAGAAGTGGTCAATCTACACTTCGCCCACGATAGCCCCCCGTGATACCACATGCATGTAGATATTGCAGTAGAATATCACTACTTGACTTTCCCACCTTGGATTTTGTGCTCGCGAAAGGTCTGCCTAGTGCAGATATATATTTGACTGCTTGAGCTCAGAAGCGACTCCTACGTGCAGAATTATCCTGGCTCTTGGCATCGCCATCTTGCCCAGCGGTTTTCGTAACAGAATTTCGTTAGCCACAGCAACCGCTGCAGCTGAAGACACAGTGGGTGCTTAAACGAAACACGCCTGGTGGTGCGGCACGAGCCTTCTCCACATCACATTGCAGTCAATGTGGAGCCCTGTGAGCTGTCCGTCTGTGGATGTTGCTACAGTAGATCGTGAGAGAATGATTGTTTCTGTGCCTGATTTGTTCGGTGCTGCTAGTCTAGCTCATTGATGCGTTGTAATAATTCGTGAAGACTCAACTTGCTAAAAATGAGGCGGACTACATCTGCCAGCCGAATGTTGGCGAAGCCCTACCTACTGTAACATCGGTCTGGAAAGAGCTTTTTTTCTGTCAATCGACAGTTACAGGGGCATAAACGTGCTTTTCTGCAAACTAGCATGGGAGGTGATGCCGTGCAAACTGGCTGAGCCTGCAGCAGCGCTATCTGCAAGAGATGTTCTTTCTCTCAAGCCCGGTCTGTGGCATCTCGAGCAGGCGGCACAGTGAGATCAGATCCTCCATTTACCCACTCACACTCCCGAACCTGGCTCGGCAATCTATCTCAAGCATGCCCCATATCACGGTTTGACTACATCATTGGAGGGACTTTATACAAGAGTCCCATGCCAGGTTGCGGCCTTCGTCTAGCCGTTCTACAGCTGGTCTGATGAAGACTTCAGCTTATTGTTTAGAGTCCATGTAGAGAAGAAGACGCCTCCAAAGGTTGGAGCAGCAGGGTTTGCCTGCCTAGTGTAAGGAGAAAGCTCCGAGGGGCACGCCTATTGGTCTCGAAATGGGTCTGTGGGTTGGGCACAAATCCGATGTTACCATGGTCACTTTGTTTAGACGAGATCTTCCCAAGTTGTTTTATTGCACATCGCACTCCGCATGTCCTTCAGTATCCCTAAGGTCGCATGGGCGCTTATATCTCCTTTAAGACGACGTGAGATGAACACATCAAGGACTTTATATACAAACAAGGCTGACAACTGTCGTTATACCTCCTAGGCCGCAACCAAGCGTCGCTGCTTGCATAAATACCTCAAGCTAGAATATGAATACGTAGTCAATCCTTACAATTTCACATGCACTACATCGCGCGAGATCATGTTGTCAATGAAGGAACTGGTCTTTGCCTATCTAACGGCGACGTAAATGCAGGTCCAGAGAAAAAGCATTCTGCCCCTGTACAAGCAAGATTTCCACGCCGCGAATGCAAAACGAGAACCGAGTATGAACGTTTTGGCGACCGCCGGCCGAAATACACCGGACGCCTGAGACACAACGGATCGCAGAGTCGTGGGTGTGATGGATTAACGGCTTTGGGTCTTGCCCATTCCTCTCTTGCCGGAAAACTGGTGGGTTCGTTAGTTAGGTGTTCCGGAAAGAAACGAGGGCGGGTATGGAATAGGTGGGATAAAAATGGAAGATTTACCAGATGCTTCGGCATAGCTGCCGCCACATGTCTATCAGCCTCACCCTGTCTGGCCATTCTATTCATCTTTCTCTGACTCAGTTTCTGTGCTCTCTCAGCCTTTGTTCTCGCAACCTCGTTCGTAACCCCGTCATCACGTCTATTGCTCTGACTTCGAGCCCTGCTCTTCGCACGCATCTTCGCCTCGTATCCTGGGTCATCAACATCCATAACATCTTCAGTCCCAGTACGGCTGCGCCCAACACTGCGACCACGAGATTGCGAACGAGCGCGATCACGGGCACGAACACCAAGAGCAGTAGTGTCCAATCCGAGCGAATCGAGGTGGTCTTCCATGTCGGACAGCTTCTTGCGGGTGGCGGTACGGGGGATGATAGCTCGGTTCTTAAGCGACTTCTTCATCTTAGCCTCGTTTCTGATTAGGACTCTCTTCTCGCGAATCAGATCAGCCTTCATTCTGATATCCGCATCCTCGACATCTTCAAGTTCCTCATCAGAATCGTAATATCCCTCTGCCTCCAGCTTCTCTTCTTCCTCCTCCAGAGCTGCCAGCTTAGACTCGATATCTGGGTCGACGAAATCATAGACGTTCTTGCCTTCGAAGATTTCGGGGATCTTGTCGTGCTTCCACTCGTCGTTCTCAAGGAGGTATTTGTCTTTCAAATCGACGTTGTAGACCCCGGCACCACCGTTCTCTTCCTCAATATCTCGGGCAAGCTTGCGGCGCTCGGGGTCGGTCTTGTCGTATTTCTTCATGTTCTTGACGGCTTCGGGGATGAAGGCTTCGCGGACTATGCCATCCATAGGACGGGCAACATGAATTCGGGTCAGGACATCAGCGAGACGACCTCCAACCTCACCACTGGCGGTTGTACCGGCCTTGTATTTCTGGGCAACTCGGTCGGCCATCAAGCGATCGCAAGCTGCCTTCTTCACGGCTTGGATTCCTTCGGTAGTGGTGCATGAGAGCTGGAGCATCTCGACGTCACCGGTCTTGAGGAGGGCTTGGAGCTGAGCTTGGGTTTCTTCATCAAGATCTTCGGGCCGGGTAACATCGATCTTGTTGATGACGATAAAGACAATCTTGTTGGCGAAGAGGGGCTTTATACTCGTGAAGAGCTGGATTTGAGCTTGAACCGTGTATCCACACTGCTCTGAGAGATCCATGAAGTACAGAATGGTAGATCGCAAATGGGCAATGGCGGTGATAGATTGCATTTCAATGGTGTTCATTTCCTCAAGGGGATGATCCAAAATACCAGGGGTATCGATTGCTTGATATCGTAGATAGTTATAATCGAAGTGCCCAACGAATAATGACTTCGTGGTGAAGGCGTAAGGTTGAACGTCTACATCTGCTCTCGTTATGCTTTTCAGGAAGCTGGACTTTCCAACATTGGGGTAGCCGCAAATAAGCAACGTTCTGGTATTCGGGTCGATCGAGGGAAGACGTCCTAAATGTTGTCTGACTTGATCGAGGTATAGAAGAGGGTCTTTTAACCTCCGGCAGATGGTGGCCATTCGTCCCAACGCTGCACGCTTAAGCTGCTTACATTGGAAGAGCGATTGTGCGTATTTGAGCAATCGAACATAATCGCGGGACACAATCTCGATTAAATGCTTCGCAGTTGAGAGCTGACCGAGGGCAATTCGGAAGTGGTCGGCGTCATAGAGGGTGTTGAGCAGATCTTTGTGGAAAGGATGGATATCTTGGAGACGGGGGAAACCATCGAGGATGATGGAGAGCTTTTCAGTAAAGGTTTCTTGTGTGAACTTGACTTTTCGGGTGTAGAAATTCCTAATTCTGCTGATTTGGAAACCACTTCGAATTTGGGTAGGCAATCGGCGCTGGGTTCGGGAGAGCACGATATCGAGAAATTCTTGCGATGTGGGGACCGGCTATGATTGTCAGCATAATAAAACCATGGCGCATAAAGTGTCAAACTGACCTGAATATCCTTCCATTGAGTGATCATGTTGGGCAACAAGTGTATGGGGATCGCAGATTGAAGTTGCGTTTTTCTGAACTCAACTGTGCGGCAGTCTTGGAACTTTTCAAAAATTCCGCCTAGCGCGGGCGGATAGATGCGATAAACCAAAATGCGCTAAGCTAATCGCAAACTAGCCTGTTTTAGCCGAGCCCCTCATTTTCCGTCGTTTGCTCATCTTTCTTTACTTTCACCAAGAAATATTTCCCATTGAACTTACACATCTTATCTCGGAGATATCTCATCCATTGGGTCTTCGTTGGAATGTAATGCTCCTTATAGGATTTTCTTTTCTTCTGAATTTAAAGTGTTTAAAAGCGATTAAAATTGGGCTGGGAAAAGTAGCCTCTCTACCGGCCGATTATATGAGAGTGGAAGGCTCAAAAGTACCCAAAACCACGTAGGTGGTCATATTATAAGTTCTATTACAGTGTCTTGTTTTCTTTGAGTTTAGAGCTGTCCCGATTTAGAAGCAACTCATGTTTGACAGGGAAAAGCTGTGCCATAAATCCCTTCTCTTCTCTGCTCGGTTATGTCGTCGAGTATTTCAACTTACGTCGAATAATGAATAGATTTCGAGCACCTGGATCGTTTAGCATATTCCGGTTCTCAAACAAGACAAAATTTAAAACCATCCAGTTATTTTTGATTCTTTAAATCTCAACGCTTGTCGAATACCCAAACTATGCTAAATGTTGAAGCATCTCGATGATTAAGTTTATCTCGGACATTTATAGTATCTGACGATTTAGATCCAACTGGATCAGTGATATAAACTTGCTCCGTCGGAATAACTCCTGCTTTCCTCCAGAAGAACATTCCCAAGTGCATTGAAATGCTGCTACCCCTCCTTCTCTCCTTCTGTTTTCATTGCCACTTCATTTCTCGTGGTTGTCAGGCCTTTCCCGAATCACAAACAATCATGTCATCCATTGAAGAGACCACCATATCCCTCATCGACATCTCCAGCATAATGGGGCCGGGGAAAACGACCGGCATGATTGAGTTTAAGGACTGGCTTCGCAGAAATACCGATTGCTGTTTCTCCATACTACTAACTTCCATAGTCTTTGGGGAAGTTTTCCAACTCTTGCAAACGAGGGACAAGATGATCTACTTGTAAGCCTCACTCATTACTTGTCTATGAAAGTCCAACCCAGTTTGAATATTAAAACCATTACACTCCCTCTTACCTCCTATCGTCCTGCAAATCCAGCCCCTCGAAATCTTCTTGCACACTCAACAGCCCCAGCGCATAATGCGCTCTATCTTTCCCCTCCCAGACCGCTCGCTTCTCATCCACCCGATCAATCCTCCGACTCTCAGTCGACAAGTCTGGTAACACTATTAGTGCTTCGGGTGCTCTGGTATAAGGGGGTCCTCGACCGAGCTCGAAGGTTTTCACCCAAGCGGTTTCGCATGCGGAGGCGATGACGTGGGCGGTTTGCCAGCCGGTGAGGCGGGCGATAGAGCGGAGGCGGAGGATCGTGAAATTGCGTTGGTGGGAGGCTTGGTACTATTCATGTGTTAGCATTGTTCAGGTGAAAGTGTTTGGGTGGGGATGAGGAAAGGGGAGCGAACCTGTATACCAGCCACAAACAAGCAAGTAGTGCTTTCAATCAACGCAGCCCCAACCCCTGGATTAACACTTGCCCAACCCTCACACCCTGGCGCCACGCCCGCAGCAATCCTCCCTAATTCATTCGCAAAATCAGCCGTTTGCCTCGCTGCTATGCCCGCTGCCATCATCGCCGCAGGCGGCATAGAAGGATGAGCTCGATGGCACGCTATTAGGGCCATGTAAAGATTCATCCATATTCCGGCAATGCCGTAAGTGCGGTACTGGAGAGCGGGACCAAAGGGTGTAGGAATAGGAGCGGAGAATTCCGGACCAAGGGCTTGGAAGTCTTCGCCAAAATGATCTTCAAGGATGGAGAGTGCGGTGCGGATGTCTTGCCATTCTTCTTCAGCGGCGATAGTCCGCGCTTGGAGGTCAATTTCGTCGCTGTTCGTAGATTGGGGGGAGGTATCGCGCGGGGAGGGCGAGAAGCCCATGGGCAAGCTGGCGGGTTGGACGTCCGGGACCATGCCGCTGAAGTTTGGCATTTGGGGCGGACCTGGTGGTGGACCTTGGGGGGGGCCGGCTTGGTTGGATGGGCCCCCCTGTCCTTGGAGAGGAGGAGGGTTCTGGCGCATGAACTCTGTGGGTGGTTTCCAGTAGCCGCCGTTGGCTTTCATTATTAGGCGTTTTCGTTTGAGGTCTTTGGCGGCGAAGTCTGCTACCCGACCCGTGATAAGTATTAGGTGATCGAAGGTACCATATCTACCCGATGTCAGTTATGAACCATGGGAGGCACAAGGAGCTCTTACGTAGCATTGAGTCTTCCCAACGGCGCTCTGGGTGGACAGTGGCTCCATCGTGAGTACTCCATACTATCTGCAGTCAGTGTTTATCCCACGTAATATAAGCATCTCTACTTACAAAAGTCTTCCGCCGCCAAGAATACACTGATAGGTATCCATTTTGCAGTACCACCAGAACAAGTCCCTTTGGGTCTCATAAATCTCGAGATCTCTCTCCGAGTACTCTGGACTCCAGGCATTCTCGTCGTCCTCGCACTCCTCTATGACCTGTCCATACTGATCATACTGCACCTTGTTTCCCATCAACACGCCCACAATATTCTCATCCACTTCACCACGAGGCGGTTGAAACCTGGCTCTATCATCAAAACCCATGCCTTGCTGGTATAGGGCCTGCTCTTCTCGGCGTTGCTGTAATCGCTTGCGTTTTATATACCTTGTCATACCAGCGAAATCGACTTCTTTGACTAGCTGTCGAGCACCAAGAAGATGGTTCGTCCATTTCTGGTGATCTGCAGACCAGACTTCGTAAAATGCCAAGAGAAGAGCAGCAGCAAGTGTTGCAGGGTGTCTTCGGCGAGAGTGGAGGCTGACACTCTTTGCCACTCTGCGGAGACTCAGGGCATAGTGTTTTAGTGATGCCACTGAAGGCTCATTCTGGAGTTTCGCAATATGTAGGCTCGCGAGTGCTAGCATTGCGTGCAATAAGCCTGGATTCTGGAGAGCCAGAGTAGGGAAGGTATATGTCCACATGTGCTGCTGAGATTTCGGTACTGGAGTGCCTTGGAACATTAACGACGGATTTGCCGGATGCCTCTCAAACATAGATATACAGGGAGCTGTAACATTAACGAAGTGCGCGAAGATTCTTGCCGTCATTCGATCTCGGAGTGGCGTGGCCTGAGGTGATGGTATGTAGGTTGCTAGCATATCCGGTTGATTGATGAACGACGTAAAAGACCGCACATTCAGGCCATGGTGCTCTTGGCTGGCTTGGAGTGCAACGAGGATTCCTAGGTCGTTTTTCTTGAGGTGGTCGTCTTGGCCACCTTCCTGCCATATCCCAGAATCATAATAGTCTTCCATTGGGAGCTCGTTGTCCTCATCATCTATATCGAATGGATCGTCGTCATCGTCGATAGGCTGCACTTGCTCCACATAGACCGCTGGCTGCTGCTGTATCTTCCAGCCTGATGGGGAGTATATTGGCGTAGGTTGCCTGTAGGCGTCCAGATCTGTAGCTTCAGGAGATAGAGACTTCCTATGAGGATCATATCGTTCCGCTTGAAAGGTACTAGTGAAATGCGCTGAGGAAGGAACAAATGTGGTTATGCCGGTAGCTGAACTTGACGGCTCCGATCTTGAAGCAGATTGGTAAGTTTGATAAAATGGCGGTCCTGAAGCTGGAGACCTTGTTAGAGTCACAGAGAGCATGCGAGACAACAGAGACTTACTACTTGGGCCAGAAGACCACTGGGTCTGGGCTTGGTTGACTGGCTGGTCATCTCTTCTTTCTTGTTTGATAAGAGCAGCAAAGTCGTAGTGTTGTCCCTCAGGAGAGCGTGAGGTTCTGGGATTCGGAACTAGGGAAATGTCGACAGCATCGGCTTCGGTGTTTGATGACTGCGGAGACTTAGAGGCAGAGCCTCTGCTGCTAGTTTTCTGGTCCGGTAGCATGCCATCGGAGAAAGTGTAGACCGTTGGTTCGCCACTAGTGGGTTTCTTTTGTGGTTTAGCAGTTATCGAGGTTGTGCTCACGGTATTCCCAGAGAAAACCGATGTCTCGGAAGGTCTTGGGGCGATGGGAAGGGGGGTTTTCCCAGAGAGACCTTCCTGGGTTATAGTTACTTGGTGAGCAGTTGTCTGGCTTGCGTTAGATCTAGAACCAGATCCATGGGAATGTGTTGACGTAGGGGGTCGGTCTGTGCCTAGAGGGTCTTTGAAAACTACTCTTTGATTGTATCCTTCACACTGACGTTTAGACTTGGTGCAGTTGGAGCAGGTTGGTCTCTCCTATGAGGGGGGGGTTAGTAAGTCCAACGCAAGGCAATTCTCAGGAGTAAAAAGGAAGAAAGAGGTAACATACTTCACCACATTTGATACGTCTTTTTCGACATGCTATAAGAGGTTCGAGTCAGTTCCAAAACTACTAAGAGTCAACCTTGGTATGCGAATATAGACTTACTTAAACATCCTGTCTTGGTCCTCTTCCTCCCTTGGGCTTTCGATCCTGGCTTCTTGGGTGGTAGTATCTGGTCCGGTTGCGTGATTGTCTCCGGTTGCTCATCAGGAGATCCCATGGCTATCTGAGACTTATGTGGTTCCTATATGTTCATCGAAGTGTCGATAATGCCTCATGTCTCGCAGTTACACGCGGATATCTGAAGTCCAAAGCAATAGGGCGATCATTTATTTAGAAGTCTGGGACGGGCCGTGTGTCTTAACGCTGAAGTGTGTCAGAGCCGAACTTCACCGTTGAACGGTGGGGAGAGGCGTGATGACAAAATGGTGGCAGCCCAACGCCGAGTGTCTTGGATGGAAAGCTGTCGGATTAAGCGTCGACAAATGCTCCGAAGGTCAGGCTAGATGAACCTCTGGTACAGTACGAGGGGGCGACGGCCATAAATGGGACCGCGTGGGATGGGGCCTTTAAGCTCAAGCCCCACCCGTAGTGCCAGTGTGTGGGTAGGCAGATAGGTTAGATTTAAAGATGAAAATCCAAGGGCGGTCCGGGAGAAGGTATCCAGGTGCAGAAAGATACAATGCAGCAGCAGTGCAAGTAGGTGGCGCTAGTCTATGCAGGGTCGAGTCCGTTTGAGCCAAGGCATTGCTCTCTTACAAGAAATGCTGGGAGCCAGAGGAGTGAAACCTGAGAGAAATGTGGCAGTTTGCTAACCAAATGTGGAGTTTGTGATAGTGATAGAATTTGAGTGGCGCACTACCGACCGATCAGTATGTGGGAATACTTGCACCCATACCCATTTCGGACACGAGTTGAGCTTCAGAATAAGAAAGGAAAGAATGGTGGCGGGATATTGTGAAGATATAACAGGGGTTTGGTAACACTTGCAGGACCACCTGGCAGAGACAGACAGTCTTCTCACTTCGAGTGAGCTATTCGACTTGGCTGGGTTCAAGAGACCCTCTGATTCTGTGATCGGGTTTTCGACTATCCGGTCAGTGGACTGCAGCACCCAATCCAAGAGGGAAGCTGCCAGAAAACGAGAAGATCATTAAGAGTCGAGAACCCAATGCCGGTCAAGAAGTTAAGAAGACCAATTGGTCATTCCTTCCAGAGTCTGACCCTGGTAAGTTGGTATATTTGAGAGTCGTTGTACAGTACAGTACATAACCGCCAGGGGCTTGATACTAGATTGATCTGCCGGATACCAGACGGGAAGTTGGCGATCACTCCAAGTCTTGACTCAAAAGAAGAGCGGAATGCAGGGGGAAACGCCAATCTCTGCAAAACTCTCGTCAAGTAACAAAGTACAGCAAGTAAGTGCCTGGGAGCTTGGCCGCTACATTAGAGGCATAGGGCCCAATTCTGGCAGCCATCTATTTTGGTGCTTTTGTATGGGGAAATCCCGGGCGACAAATGAAGATATTGCTGAGTCTTGAGAAGATGATTGTTTGGACGACGTACAGTGCAATTGGAGGACAGAGAGTATTGGTTCCAATATCTCGTCGAGAGAATTTCTGGCCTTGATACTCGGGATTTGCGCGAATGGCGTTAGGGAACTGGCAAGTGACAGCAGGCTGATCGACCAGATGGCGTTGTGGCTGTCCCGTTTGAGCGACGAGGCGTTTTTGAGAGGGCGAGGGGCAGCAAGGGCAGCTGATGCGGACGATGCTGCTGAACAGCGATTTGCTGGTGGCGAAGTTTGCAGGTTGTGTAAGGCGCAGCGGGAGGTGAGTGGAGGAGATGCACGATGCTGGCTGCGAATGAGAATACCGGCAGGGTGGAATCGAGTTTCAGTTGGGGGGACTTGGGAGGGGGGTGAATTGGGAATTGGAGGATGAAGAGTGGTTGAAGAGAAGAGAGTGAGGTTGTAGATGTGGTTCACTGTTCATACTGTACGCCGTGCAACGGTGAAGAAGAGGGGAGGTGGGCGGAGATGGGCGGAAG
>JAPZPB010000446.1:0-31352 GCA_037952635.1 Bryoglossum gracile | reverse complement strand
CATCTGTGCCGCTTTTGTATGTTAGATCAAAAGAATATATTGGAAAGATGTGGGGAGATGATTGGAGGGGGGGAAGGGTACCATTTTCTGATGCTTGGATCAGAGAGGCAGGAGCTGTCGCAGTACTTGAGGGCTCTGTATGGTATGCATGATGTTATGTAGTCTATAGATGCGGTATTTCCACAGCCGACTAGTTGCAATCTCGAGTTCCAGAGACAGGTGTTTTGACCGCTACATGTATATGAGTTATCTAAACCCCTTGTTAGTCGCTGATGCTACAAAATCTGGAGGCGGTCTTCTTAGCTTCCCTGAATTATGATCGACAAACCCACAGATTTGGGCTGGTTCGTAAGTCAGATTGCCATTAATATACCCAGCTGTTGTAGGTAAAGACCCCCAAGTAGTTGGTGATCCCTTCGTTTCCGAAGGAGTAGCCCATACCGTAGACCGCGGCTCCGTCCATGAAATCGCACCCCCAAACGCGACTTGCACAAATAAAGCATAAAAAACCCCCAACCGACGGCTCGCCATAACACAAGAAAACGGCAAGATCGGCATTCAGAGAATTGGGTGAGTGGAACCTCTAATACAAGTATAGGAACATGAGGATAAACGAGAGGGGCATCAGCCTGAAATGGATTTCAACAGGTGCGGCACTACAGCATTCAAATTCAGTAGCTTTCAACAGCTTGGCGTGTGGCGCATTGATGCCCAGGAATCGTGGAATTTGAGGCTGCTTGACAAGCAATTGCGTACGGTGAACAGTGACAAGCAAAGGAAGGACAGATGACCGCAAGAGCCAATAGACAGGGAAGAGAAAGGGGACCTCGGGCTTTAAGTAGCTCGAGTATGTGTGGACGCTGGAATGCCCGGTAAGGTGAAACAAAAAGCCCTCACGTTACAGCCGGGATATTGATTTGACTAATCAATTATCTGTACGAAAGGGCTACAAAAGGGAAATGATAACAGAGATTTTCGGGAATAGATTTTGCATTTCTTTTGAGGCTCTACCTTGAATTTTGAGCTGAACCAATACACCGTCTCCCGAGCCGTTGCGCCATTCCAATGCTTGCAGTAAAAAAAAAAGCCATTACGGCGCCGCTGCTGCGTCCGACTCCCCAATGGGAATCTCGGCGAAAGCTTGAACAGGGTCTTTAGCATAGAACCCATCCATTGTGATCGTGACTGCTCCTGCCTGTACGAGCTTTGCAACATTAGCGAAAGCTTATAATTCAGATGGCTGACACTTACGGCTCTGCTTAAATCATCAATCAAGTCATTGACATCCTCGATACCGACACAGAGTCGGATAATATCTTCGGGCATCTGTCGCTCTTTTCTGGTCTTCGCATCAATGCTCGCGTGACTCATCTGGCAAGGCATGCTGATCAAGCTGTTCACACATCCAAAACTGACGCTTATTCCCCAGAGTCTAGCAGCCTCGACAATCCTCTCGGACAAAGCAACATCTCCAGTCTCGAAAGAAAGGACAGCACCTGCTCCTCTGGCCATAGACCAATGCAGCGCATACTGAGGGTGAGATTTCAATCCCGGATATCGTACTCGAAAACCCTTTGACTCGAGAAACTCGGCAATTGCCTGTGCATTGGCCTGTTGTTTCTCCATGCGAATTGCCAGAGTCTTGATACCTCTCATTAGTAAGAAGGCATCATTCGGTGCCAGACCACACCCAGTAGAGTTTATTGTCATATACATCTTGTCGCCAATTGCTGCGTCATTGCAGGCTAGAACTCCTGCCATGATATCGTGATGGCCTGAGAGGTACTTGGTTCCTGACTCATACACAATGTCCGCGCCAAGATCCAGAGGGTTCGATAGCATTGGCGAGAGCATGGTGTTGTCTACCACCACCAAAGCCTTCGCATTCATCTCATGAACAGCCTTTGCAATCGTAGGGATATCGACGATCTTAATAAGAGGGTTGGTTGGTGTTTCCAGTAATACCATGGCGGTCTTGGGCGATACCACTGCCCTGACTTTCTCTGGAGTTGTGGTATCCACATGATGGACGATAATTCCGTGGTTTGCAGCCATGAAGGTCAGCAGTCTATTGGTTCCTCCATATAAATCATTGCCCGTAATCACCTCATCTCCAGGCCGTAGTACTCGTGTGATCACATCCAATGCCCCCATTCCCGACCCCACAACCAGCGCCCTCGAGGCGTTCATGATCTTTGCAAGATGCCTCTCCAAGTGTGTCCGGGTAGGGTTTCCCGAGCGAGTATAATCGTATTCCTGGCCTCCTCCTGCTGCTGAAGATTGCTTGAAGGTAGCTGACTGATAGATTGGCATGCTTGATGCTCCGTATTGGTCCTTGCTCTCGGTGTATACTAGCTCTGTTGCCAATGCGTATTTTCGGCCATTACGAGGACTTGATGGCGCTGGAGATGGTGGCAGATCATGTCCTTCCAGATCTTTGGTTGAGAATGCTTTGCTAATAGCGCTGCCAGCCCCAGGTCCTGGCGGTGTAGCCATTTTCTTAAGTGAATCAACAGTGCGGGGAAGAAAGCAGCGGCGAATTTGTACTGAAGCGTTGTTTGTGCTTTGTGGAAGCGGCTTGGGCTGAGATCTATAGATAAGAGCAGTTTTTCTCAGTTGCGACTGCTGGAAAACTTCAGATTGGCGTCAAAATAATTTGCCGTGTTTGCTTAGAGTTATGAAGCCCGAGGGTCAGAGAAGAGTCAACAATTGGAACTGCAAACTGCCCCACATTCACTCTAGTGCGAGCATGGGTCGCCAAAGAGTCCAAGCTGGTATGACGTGCTCCCGACAACAATCAACTGTCTTGAAATCATATTTAGAGAAAGTAAAGATAGAGTTTGTAGACTGGTAATTGTGTTGTGTGGAGAATTCCTAGCTCTTGGTACCGATAGTCGTGATGTAAAACTAAGTGAAGCAGTTGATATGACAAAGAAAGATGAACTTCTAAGGGCAATTCAGAAAGCCGGGAGGTCTTGAGGAGCAGAATCCTATCTATATTGAAATGAGTATTTCTCATGATCCAAACATATGTTCACGTCCACTTCTAACCCACCAGGAGCCCAAAACTCCACTAATATACAACCAGCTATTAATCAGCCGATTCAGGATCCATATCTTCATATCCGTCGCTGGATTCCGTAGTCTTCTTCTCTACACTCTTGCTCGACTGGCGAGCATGGTTATCCTGAATAATTTGACCACCGCCTTTGCGCCCGAAGAAATCTTCTGTCCGTACTCCACGAACTGCGTCTACACTTACACCTGCCATTGCTATTCCGCTTTCTCTTTGCTGTTTGATGTATTCTCGGACTGGGACCATTGCTGCATCTCTGCATGCCTCCTTGATATCACTACCAGACATACCAGCCATGACTCGAGTCAGATACTCGACATCAAAATTTTCTGGATCGGTCTTGGTGTCCTTGAGAATTAGTTTCAAAATTCTCCGTCGTTGAGAATTTGAAGGTAGAGAAACAGGGAATTTCTTAGGCATTCTCCGTAAAATAGCCTCATCGATGTCTTGGATTCTATTGGTCGCGCCGAGAATCATGATACGGTTGGAAAGCCCTTGCGCATTGGATGAAGTTAATCCATCCCATAGAGTCATGAACCTTTAAGGAGTTAGTGAAGTCTTATGAAGGGGAGTTAAATACTTACTCTGCCTTTACCATGCCACTGGCTTCGTGTTCGCCACTACGTCTCTGTCCGAGAACCGCATCGATCTCATCGATGAAGACAATAGTAGGCTGTAATTTCCTGGCTAACGAGAACACTGCCCTTACGAGTTTATTTGAATCACCATACCACTTCTCTGTAAGGGTCGAAATGTGTAGGTTGATAAAACAAGCGCCGCTTTCGTGTGCGAGCGCTTTTGCAAGCATGGTCTTGCCGCAGCCCGGGGGACCATATAGCAAGACCCCAGAGGGTGCCGACAGTAGAGACGAAGATTTCGAGTATAAGTGAGGCATCGTTAGAGGGTAAATGACCGACTCCTTCAGCTCCTCAATAATCTCCTCAAGTCCTCCAATATCTATGTCACGTTAGTATCATAATGCCCAGCAGCAAGAGATCAAGCCTACCATCAAAGCCAACAGGTATATCTTCAGGAGAAACAACCTCCATGGCAATTTGACTCTCGTACTGATCTAACTCGAAGTCCTCTTTGCGTGGCCGTTTTGAGCTGTCTGTTGCCCGCCCCGAATCGTCTTCATTATCCTCGGAATCCGAGTCTGTCCTCCGTTTTATCCTCCTCAGATTTGCAGCTGCCTTCACCCGTGCCCTCTCAATCTGCTCCTTCTCTGGATCTGCGGTGGCAGCATGGAGGTGTGATAACCCTCTCTCTAGCATGAAATACAGTGCTGTGAACTAGGTCCCGTCAGTACAAAGACCAAGATGTCCGGGACGGGTGCACTTACGGAGAGGGTCATAAGAGCGATATCCTGGAGGAAGCCATACTTCCTTGACGCTTCACCCATTTCTGCGGTTTGCGGTAGAGAGGTTGCGGTTAAGGACCAGCCGCTCCAAAATATTCGGGTTGCATGGGATGGACCTTGGCTTGGCTTGAGTACAGTACAGTACGTCTTCACTCGCCACACGAGGCTAAGTCGCGGTGTATTGAAAAGGCGGCATCAGAAAATTCAGCACCAGTTGAATATTCGACTGGGCGTGACTATCTAGTCAAATTCAAGAATATAGAGAACTTGAGGAGCTGACTAGCCCTGGATACCCTGAACAATTCAGTACAGTAGTTTAAACAATTAAGATTTATTTGGTTGTCTTAAATATCCAGGTCTTCAAGTGCTGCTTTATCCCCCAGCACCGTGGGACGGCCGCTCAAAAGTGGATCCCGGCTCCTCCCAGGTTTGTTTACTCCCCTCGTGCTCCCCTCCATTGACTCTCAGATCCTCTTCAACCCCGACGGAATTCTTAATGGTAAAAACGAACGCGTCGTGAATTACTTCTTAACTAGGCAATCGCGATTATAATTCTTCCGATAACACGAATTGCAAATCATTTTCTGCGCGCACTGACCGGAATAACTAGTCGCGACGCGCTTTTGATCGCCGAGGGATACAAAGTACACTTCCGCGCATTCAATGTCGAAAACAAAATACGGTCACTCGACACTTTCCGGACTCATAGACTCAGACTCAGAAGGCGAACAATTTCTCGACGGAATGCCGACTCCGGATTCTGCAGCTGAGAATATGGCACCCGCAAAGAAGGCGCGTGGAAGACCGAAGAAAGCGGCTGCGAAAGTCACGAAAGCGAAAGCACCAGGTCGCCGAACAAGTGGGCGTTTGGCAAAGGGGAAGGATAAAGATACGGTTGCAGCGAAGACTAAGCGTCCTGCTCTGGCTGATAAGACGAATCAGCATTATGCTAGTGAGACGGAAGAGGTTGATGACTTTGCTCAAGATGATAACTTGGTGATGGAGGATGTGGCACCAGTGAAGCAGGCAAAACCGAAAGCTGTGAAAAAGAAGCCAGCTGGCCGAGGGAAGGCTGTCAAGGAAGTACCACGGGATGAATCTATTGTGGAGATGGAGGAGGAACCGAAACCAAAGGCTCGTACAACGAGGAAGGCCGCGAAGAAAGCAGAAGATCAAATACCAGAGCCCGAGCCCGAGCCCGAACCTTTTATCGCAGAGACACAGGTCCCTACTATGGATGTGGATGAGGAGGAGGAAGAGGAAGTGCAGGAAACCCAAGAAATAGTCTCCAGGACCACGACCACTCATAACGCCCACCGCGCACCTTCTAATTCTCGACATCGCCAAACATCTGTACAGCTTCGGAGAGCTGGTAGTGGGTCAGATACAGAGAGAAGCGATCCAACCTTAAGAAGAAAGCTTGGAGAGATGACGAAGAAATACGAGACTCTGCTTCTTAAGCATCAGGATATGCGAGAGATAGGAATGAAGGAGGCTGAAAGAAATTTTGAGAAATTAAAAAAACAATCAGAAGAGGGTAGAAAAGGTAAATCCCCGAATTCTGATATGTGCATTTACTAATCTTGCAAGCTTTTGGCAAGTTGATGGAATCCATGAAGGCCGATCTTGCTGTACAGACATTACTGGCAAAAGACGCGAAAGGGCTCAAGAAGAAGCTTGAAATTCAGACCTTGGAGACGACAAGCCTTCAAGAACAACTCGCTCAGTTAAATATCACGTTATCCGAATCCCAAGCCGAGAACAACACTCTGTCTGCTAAGTTAGCTGCAAATAGAACTGTCGCCGCTTCTGTTGAGAGTGCGAATGCTCCCAAGGTACCTGGCAGTGCTGTCAAGCCGAATGGTGTTATTCGAATGATGGGCACTGCGGAAGCTGCACAAGTTGCCCAAGCAGCCCAACTGAAAGAAGATATTTACAGTGATCTCACCGGATTGATCATTCGGAGTGTGAAGCGTGATGCTGAGGAAGACATCTTTGACTGCATTCAGACAGGCCGCAATGGCAGTAAGTAATTTCGGTACTCAAGTGAAATATATACTAACTGACAACCTAGCACTTCACTTCAAATTAGCTGCAGCTTCCGAGAACTACGACGATGCTCAATGCAATTACACTCCACAACTTGACCCCAGCAGAGATAAGCCTCTTATAGAGCTTCTACCTGACTACCTTGTCGACGAGATTACTTTCCCAAGGCCACAGGCAGCAAAATTTTATGCTCGGGTTGTAAAGGCGTTGACTGAGAAGGCTTAATATTCTTGTTTGTAAATAGGATTTGGGCATTGATTTATGGCTGATAGGACGGTGGAGTTATGGAGTGGTGTATGTCATGAGGAAAGGGCCATATTCTTTTTGGACTGCTGTTTTATACCTAGTTCCATGTCTTTCGACTTTGTAGAGTTAATGGACTTCAATTATTCATCATACGAGCATTCAAACAATTTTTACGCTCATGTTGTCCGCAAAAGTAGCCATCATTGATCGACATGGTTGACAAGAATGCTTTTATCTGGTAATAACGACTTCAATTAAAGAGGGAATTTGAAGAGGAAAAAACCAGAAAAGGCGAGAATTCTGGGCAGCTTGAATATTCCCAAACGTTTGAAGATTTACGTCGAGTTAAGTGCCAACCCCTGAAATCAGATGAGCCCCTATTCGGGTACTCCCGAAATAGCCTGACATCGCGCCAGCCTTCAAGGTGTCAATTCGTGGATTCAGAATTCTGTTCTCTCTCCCTCACTCCTTCTGAAGACACGCTCTTCACCACTACCACTCATATGAATATGTCCATTAATCGGACGCGCCATTCCTTTAAATCTCTTCACATGAACTAAACTCACCTCAATCTTCATTCTAAATTCCATGATTAGCAGGGCCATACGGTACTTTTTTCGAAGAGGAACGCGAATACACAGTAATCATGGCTAGAGTTAATCGCTTTGGCTTTTTAGCCCTGGCGCTAGCTTTCCACCTGGTGTACATCTATTCAATCTTTGATATCTATTTCGTCTCACCGATTGTGCATGGGATGGCCCCGTTCCAGCCGGAGAGAGCTGCAGGTGTGGAAGCTCCTGCGAAACGGCTTGTTCTCTTCGTTGGTACGTCGCACCTCTCCCAATCCCCTCATGAACTTCTCTAACTAGTCTGCGACTTATAGGCGATGGTCTGCGAGCAGACAAAGCCTTCCAATTCTTTCCAGAACCTTACCCAAAAGACGATGCGGATCTGGTTCCTAGACCTCTAGCACCCTTCTTGCGCTCCAGAGTCCTAGAACATGGCACGTTCGGCGTATCGCACACTCGAGTCCCCACAGAATCTAGACCAGGACATGTAGCCCTCATCGCTGGTCTCTACGAAGACGTATCTGCCGTCACCACAGGATGGAAATTAAACCCTGTGAATTTTGACAGCGTGTTCAACCGCAGTCGTCACACCTGGTCATGGGGAAGTCCAGATATCTTGCCTATGTTTGAGTTAGGCGCTGTGCCGGGAAGAGTAGATTCCTACACGTATGCATCGGAAGAGGAGGACTTCTCAAAAAATGCGGTGCAGTTGGATTTATGGGTCTTTGATCATGTCAAGGCGCTGTTCACTGACGCTGCTACGAACGCTACCCTAAATGCGCAACTCAGACAGGATAAATCAGTCTTCTTCCTCCATCTCCTGGGACTGGATACGAACGGCCATGCTTACAGACCGTATTCAAAGGAATATTTGAATAACATCAAGGTTGTGGACGAGGGGATCAAGGAGATCAGTAAGTTAGTAGAGGATTTTTATGCCGATGAGAAGACGGCGTTTGTTTTTACGGCTGATCATGGGATGAGTGATTGGGGAAGTCATGGGGATGGACACCCGGATAATACGAGGACGCCGCTTATTGCTTGGGGGTCGGGAGTTGCGAAGCCGGTTACGTATCAAGGAACGATTGCGCCGGGCCATGATGAGCTTTCGTCGGATTGGGGTTTGGATCATGTTCAGAGACATGATGTTTCTCAGGCGGATGTTGCGGCTTTGATGGCTTATCTTGCTGGGCTGGAGTTTCCTGTGAACTCGGTAGGCGAACTGCCTTTGCCTTTCTTGTCAGGGGATATTGCCGCTAAGTCTGAAGCCTTCTTGGCCAATGCTCGAGGAATTCTGGAGCAGTACCGTGTCAAAGAGAGTCAGAAGAAGGCTACTGAGCTGAGGTATCGACCTTTCAAGGCTCTCGGTGATGAAGAGCACTCTCTTGATCACCGATTTTCAGTTATCAAAGCCCTCATTCACGAAGGAAAGCACGAAGAAGCAATCCAGGAAACAGCTGTCCTCGTTGAAGTGGGCTTGGATGGTCTTAGATACCTCCAGACCTACGACTGGCTCTTCCTCCGAGCCCTGATCACCATAGGCTATCTCGGATGGATTGCCTTTGCCCTCACTACAGTCCTTGATCTTCACGTCCTCCACGGGACAACCAAGACCTCAAGAACTCTCTTTGGGAGCATATTTTTCTCCTCGGTTCTTGTAGCACTGTTCGCTTCGTTTATTGTATCAAAATCGCCATTTACATATTACGCATACGCTATCTTCCCAGTCGGGTTTTGGGAAGAGGTGTATGCGAGGAGACAGGCTTTGGTGGATGGAAGGAAGGCCCTGTTTAGTCATGTTAAGTCCGCTGGCGGTTATATTGCGCTTTTAATGAAGGCAGTTCTCGGTTTGTGTCTTATAGAATCTCTTGTAAGTCTCCTAGATATTTTGAGGTGGTTCAGTACTGACAGTAGCAGGCATTAGGGTATACCCACAGGGAGGTATTCTCTGTTGTATTTGCGACTGCAGCTTTTTGGCCGGCGTTTTATGGAACTATTTTCCTGAGGGTTAACAAGGAGCTTGTTGCGACATGGGCAGTGTCGTGTATGGCGATGAGCTCGTTCACATTGCTACCTGCTATGAAGACTGAGGATGTTACTCTCATGTTAGTAACGACCATTCCTTGATATATGAGCTCAACTAATCTCATGATAGCATATCCGGCGGCTTATTGATGGTGGTTATTGGGGTCTTGTACCTGATATTTGAAAAGAAGCTTCTCCAGACGACGAAGCTAAAGGGGGATTCAACGGCTCCCGCTCAAAACACTCTGTCCCGATGTTTGATTGGTATCCAGATTGGCTTCATAGCATTGGCTACGATTGTGACAAGGTCAAGCGCCTTATCACTTCAAGCCAAACATGGATTGCCAAGAGGAAATCAAATCGTGGGATGGCTAGTCTTGGTCTTACCACTACTCATGCCATTCTTGCACCGCCTCCAAACCAACCCCCATTACCTCCACCGCCTGATGGTCATCTTTCTAACCTTCGCCCCCATCTTCGTCCTCCTCACCATCTCCTATGAAGGGCTGTTCTACCTGGGCTTCTGCATTACCCTCATAACCTGGGTCCGCCTCGAACACAGCGTCTACGCCTTTACCAAATCCACCACAAACCCTCCCAATGGCGTCGCCCTCCCTGCCTCACTCACCGCCTCCCGCTTCCGCTCCCTCTCCTTATCTGACCTTCGTACCTCCCTCTTCTTCCTCACCCTCCTCGAATCCGCCTTCTTCTCCACCGGAAATGTAGCCTCAATATCTGCCTTCTCCCTCGACTCTGTCTACCGGCTAATACCCGTCTTCGACCCTTTCTCCCAAGGCGCCCTCCTCATGCTCAAACTGATGATCCCTTTCGCGCTCATATCCGCCAACCTTGGCATTTTGAACAAACGTCTTGGTGTCGCGCCTTCAGCGCTGTTCATGTTGGTGATGGCAATCAGCGATTTCTTGACACTGCACTTTTTCTGGGTTGTGAGGGATGAGGGCAGCTGGTTAGAGATTGGGAGTACAATTAGTCATTTCTGTATTGCCAGTTTATTGTGTATGTTTGTGGCTAGTTTGGAGGGCGTCTCTGGCCTATTCATCGCTGGGGTGGAGGTTGGTGATGATAGCCCTCAACTTGAGAACGAAAAGGAACTCGGTAGTGTGGTTACTATGACGGCGACTGCGAATGGCAATGGGACATCCAATGGTGTGATTGCGAGGAAACCTGTGGCAAACGGTAAAAATACATAGATATTAGTACATAGCAAGCAATCAATTGAGTGAGAGCCTCACCTCACTCCCACCCACTTTTCACCTTCATAACTGTTTCTGCGAACTCGGAACATCCATTGCACATCCATACTACAACTCCAGTAGTAAAAATCCCGAGATAAAAACATATTAAAAAACGTACTTCGTCAACTGCAGTAATTCCTAGATCACACTGAACACCCCATTTCCGGAACAAATTTACAACTCACCTACTCCAGTCTCACCCCTCACCATCAATCCCTTCTGGTACGTCTATATACCGTCTGTGTACAGTACCTAAATAAGCTCGCCCTCCTCAACCAGCACAGAGTGTTTCATGGCTCGTCCGTAGTGTAGGTGAGTTTCCCACAATACATTTCAACCTCAATTCCAACACTTCTTCACACCAACCATTCTTCCAAAATTTCTCCCTAATTCTCTTTCGCCGTTTTTGGCGTGGCGTGTTCACTTTCAAGTTTTTCAAAATATCCCCCAGGTAATTTCGCATGGAATTTGAGTGCTGTCTCTAGCGACGCATTGTACTGTACGCGTCGCCGTATCCGCTATATTTTTATCCCTGGTTTTAAATTATTTTTTTCTTCTATTGCGTGGCTCGTGTAATGGTATTTCTCTGCCTGTTCCTCGGACTCAGTTTCCTATTTTACACATCTAAAATCCATTCCCGCCCTCCTCATGCTCATGTCCTCCCTTATTCTCCCCAAATTTCTCCCCTGCATCTTTTTTTGGTCTTAGGACAGCTAGTGTTCCGTTGAACCGTTCTTTCACGTACTCTCTGATTGGGTCGAATGCGCGACAGGTATGGGTTACGTTTGTGGAGACGTAGCCGCCGTGGTAGCCTTCGAACCATTTTATGGGGGTTATGGCGGTGGAGCCGGAGCATTGGATTGCTTGGCGGAGATGGTTTATGCAATGGTCTGTTGGGGGATGTTGGTGAGGGGAAGAGGGAGGGAAGGGGGATGGGAATGAGACGAACCGAGGTGGATAGAACCGTGGATTCTGGTCATAGGGTAGACGTCTCGGTGGAGGGCTTGGCGTATTTGGTTCTGGTGGTGTTATTTAGTCCTTCTCCTAGATCATAGCAAGCAAAGCAAAAGCAGCCAAGAGGGGACTTACCAAACAATGTAATTGATGAAACATATCAAACCCTCCACTCCAGCCCCCCTGCCTCCTATCCCTAAACGTCTCTAGCCCCTCCTCTCCCCACAAGTTCCTCGCCTCATCCTCACTCAAGCTGAAATACCGTCCCCATAACAACTCTTCCCAATTTCTATCAACCTCATGGTCCGTGGCTCCAACATATTTCGTTTCGTTGGGTTTTGTGACGAGGATCTCTTCGCCAGAGAGGAGAAAGTCGACGGGGGAGAGGAAGGTTACTTGTTCAAGGGAGATGAGGGCCGGGGGTACTGGAAGATGATTAGAACGTGTCGCAGAAGCCAGAATGGGAAGGAAGGGCATACTGATTTTCTCTTCCATGAACCCCTGATCGAAATTACCGTATGGAGATTCTTCTTTTCCCTCACAACTGGCACCCTCTTTCGCCCCGCCCTCTATCCCTGTTGGTGATTTATTCACTCCTCCGTTTTCGTTTACAGGTCGGATACCGTAACTATCATCATGCTGATGTGGCAGCACCAGCAAATATGCGAACAGGAAGCCAGCCGCGAATGCACCCAATGCTGTGAACAAGTAAGGACGAACACGGCGAGATTTAGAGCAGAAAGCAGTTTTTGATTGGTCCTTGCCCTCATGCTCAAGCATAGACTGCTCTTCATCACTAGTATCAGAGAACACGGGCTGATATGTGGGTGGCATTGTAAGGACTGTGATTTGATGACATTTTGAAACAGGAAAGAGAGAAACGAGGTAATCTAGAAATGTGAGACATATTCATTTCCCTCTCGGAGGATTTTTGGATGTTAGGACTATTTTGGAGGTGGTGGAATGAGGCTTGAAGGATTTTCTTTTTTTATATCTGGGATGGATCTTGTGTTACCAATGACATCCTTTCTTAGGTCGCGAGGATGATTTTGCTGGGTCCAGGCTTTTGTCCATTTTCTCTCCGGCTGAAACCCAATTGGAATTCTCAGGTCACTAATTTGATGAAATTCAAGGGCTAAACCAAGGGCGTCCTTCTACTTCGAAGACTCTGACGATGGGACTTAATAAAAAAAAAGTGCAGAACTAGAACAAATGCGGAGCACTGGACTTCAAGAAGAGACCAATCAATCAATAAGGAAATTCTAGGTAACGAGGAGATACCGAACCATCCGAAAGGTTTGGATAGCCTAAGGATTTTAATAATAGCCCGAGCTTGAAAAATTAGAAGCATAGATCCGATTCACCAAACTAGAAGTATTGAGGAAAGAAAGCAACGGATGATTCAAAAGCAAGCGCGGAAGGATCAAGACAAAGAGAATCATACTTCATCCACCCGGATGAAGCTACGGGTTAACTTTTAAGCAGACAACAAGACAATCCGCCTCCTCTCCTTGAGTAATACAATCCATTGACGGTTCTCGCCCGATTGTGTGAAGTTGAAAGAACGATTCGCCATTTCTCGGCATCTGGACGACATTGACGACAGGGGTCAGATTAAAATCTGGGGTAGCTCCACCATTACAAACCACTCGACCTCTAAATCTCTCCCTCTCTCCCTTGCTCAACCACAAAAACAATAGCAAAATGTCTACTCCACGCCTCATAACCTCCCTCCTCCTCCGGACCTCCAGATCCTCTGCCCCTAGAGTGGCCTGGCAATTCCGCGCTCTGCCAACCCCAGCCTTCCGTGCAGTACCTGCTTTCAGGTCGCAGTTTAGAAGCTATGTAGAACCACCGTCACAACCACAATCTAAGATCTATACATTTGAAGAGGTACCCCTCACTCCCTATACCTCTTCTATTCCTCCCATTCCTCCCGCTCTCCTGCCCCAAGCCCCACTAAACCCCAATAGGTACAGAGGTTTACAGCCACTCCTTCTTCCAAAATCCTAATCGATGTCCGCGAGCCCTCGGAGCTCCAAGCCAGCGGTACCATCCCCGGCTCCATAAATATTCCCGTAAAATCTGCACCCGATAGCTGGTTCATTAGTGAAGAGGAATTTGAGGATCGGTTCGGGTTTGAGAGGCCGGGGAAGGAGGGGGAGATTGTGGTTTTTTGTAGGAGTGGGGTGAGATCCAGAGCTGCTGCGGAATTGGCGCGGCAGGCAGGATATAGAAATGTGAGTGAGTATGAGGGGAGTTGGCTGGATTGGGAGAAGAATGGGGGAGAGGCTGAGAAGGTTGGTGGGCCGTGAGGCGCGTTTGGTTGGCCAAAGAATTAAGGGATTGAGAGGAGAGATAATGCCGGGGCACTTGAACGGGGATGGCTACGATCGCTATGGATGGTGTATGAATCCGGGTCTATATCGTGACTGAAGCTAGAATTTTAGGCGACTATTCGAGTATTTGAAAGCTTGTAAATATTCACAAGGGTGAACCAGAAAGAGATGTCCAAATTCACATAATATTCTAAAACATGGAATTTAATATAAAAATAAGCCAGCTACCTACTCGGAATACTAGAGTAATTTAACCCATGCGGGTGGTCCAAACTATCCAAACCGGACGATGCACGCAGAACACAGATTAGGTGAATATTCCTACCGAATTGGGTAGTGAAAACCGAGAAATAATCTTAAACCTATGGATATCTCAGAAGCCGCAGACATTTCACATATATTGAACTTGAAGAAAGTGTGAGAGCTTTACATATTCCCGCCATTTCAATGACTCTGATACTACGAGCATTTCAGAACCTTTGAGATCTTTAATCATACATGCCCCATCCCTAAAACAACATCCTCGCCGACCCCTCCGCGGGCGTCTCATCAGCTGGCTTCTTCAACTCTCCACCCCCATGCGCAAAGAACGTGATTTTGATCGCAATGGCCAAACCAGCATGTAGACAAACCACTATAATCAGGAGCATTTTACTAGTCTTCTTGTCCGTTGCGCTAAGAACTGGGTATAAGTTGCGCAGCAAAAACGCTACACTGAGCCCGAACCCAACACTGACGAAGACCCAGTTAAGAATAGCGATGGGGGACCAGGCTATGAGGGAGACTGGAATCCAGACGAGATTGGCGTAGCCGTAGAGGGCCCAGCATTCAAGTAGGTTTGCGGATTCGCTTCCAAAATACTTAAGGGCGAGGAAAAGCGCAATGGGGATTATGGTCGTGTAGCCGTAGATGAGTCCAGCGGCGCCTATCCAATTAGCTAGGGACTTAATTTTTAATAGAAGATGGCATACCGCTCAGTAACCTAAAGTTGTATACGAAATGCTCCGTCTCTGTCTCTGCTAGGTACTTGCTGATCGTTCCGCCCAGGAACAGGATGAAGACAACGGTTGTAGCAATCCAAACAGGACCATACAGATCTGGGTTTCCCTCAAGAACATCGAGGAAGTTCGCTCGCGGGTAGAGAGCTGCCCAACATCTTGATAGCACAGAGCTGGTATCGACATCGAAGAATTGCGCGTAGAAGGAGAGGGTCCAGAGGAAGCGTTTGGAAGAGCCCGTGCTTGAGGTCACAGGAGCCGGTAGACCAGGAGAAGCTCCCAGGGGTTTCCGTGCATTTGTAGATTCGGTATTGAAGTTTGAGGAGTGGAATTCGAGGTCTTCTTGGAGATCAGTATGCCCAAGGTCGCCCTATGGTTAGCTGGTTAGCAGTCTGGAAAGGCCGCCCTGGGTATGGTATTTGGAGTGTGTTCTATGCTCACCTCTTCGTCAACGTCAACTACCACATCATAGCCTGCTCCAGACATCTTGTTGGAAATGAGTGTAGTAGTTGGTTATCTTGTGTTCGTATGCCCACGCTGAGCTCGGAACAGCTTGTCTGTCCCTCTTGATATCGCGCTAATGCATACCCCTGCACGCCCGATCCGGCGGCAACGCCTAAAATGTTTAAGAGCGTCATGAATATTTAGGAACTAAATTATTTGCGTTTATTATTAGAGTACTCAAGTCTCGAATCTTCAGCACAAAAAAAGACTTAATTCATCTTGTTCATCCAAATCTCCCTCAGTATTCCCTACAAGTTGATCTTGCTGATTAGGCACGCTGCTTTTCCTATCCTCATTTCTGCGCTTCTTGTTGCTGACTTCCCTCCAAAGGCTTCTCTTGGCAACTTTGGAACCTCAGGCATAAACTGAGGCATATACAACAGTGGGTGTCAGAATTCTGTACGCACAGTCCAGCCCCACCAAAACACCAGAATGTCAACAAACATCTATTAAAATATAGAACAACTACAAATCACCATTTATTACCCCTAATAGGCTTCCCCCCTGCTCTTACAAGCTCTGCGCATCTTCTAGGCATATCTGCTATACAGTCCCGTATTTGTTCCATTATAATCTTATCCCATTCCTCTTATAAAGCCTCTTTCATCTCCTCTTCGGAATCAAAGATTCGACGACGTAAACGTTGCTTAATAATAGACTAAATACCCTCTATAGGGTTACAATCTGGGCTCTGCGCAGGGTGGGTAAGGTTTTGAATGTTCCTAGCCTCTTTGTACTCCGTAGCTAGGCCTCTCTTTCGCATGCCATGACTAGGGTCTCTATCCTCTTGCAAAAGCCATGGTTTGTCGTCAATAGACTGCATAGACTCTATAGCATCGCAGTATATAGGTAAGAGACGCTCAACGTAGTACTTCTGGGTTATAGAATTACCCTGGACCTGAACATTGACCTTATAAGGCTTCCCTGCCTCCCATTCCTTAATCCGGACATCGTATTCCTCGGGAGACTCGGTCTTCGGTCGACGGCGGGGCTTTGGAGGGTAAGGAGGAGTCTCTGTCTTATCTTCTTCGTCATTGTAAAACTCTAGCTTCTCTGCTTTCCCCCACTAACTAATCCAAGCCGCGATATGAAATCGGACACCCTTTAGGGGAGGCCGTTCTTTAATATTCTCCGGGTCGTCGCGTTCCCCTTGTTCCCGAAGTACTCTGCCCTGGGTCTGCGATGTTGGGTCAACGTGTGCTTCGTCTATATAGACAATATAGTCGAAGAATCCAAAGAGAGGCTTATACAAATGCGCGAGACCGTATTTCGCCCTATCCTCCTTATTTTTGGCCGAAATAACCTTCTTAACAAAGGCACACAAGTATCTCCCTCCTCCCTTATTATGTTCCTTTAACTTCCGCTAAAGTTGTCGCTTCTAAACAGGCAAATCGTGGAATATAATCTGCGCCTCGAGGGGTTGTTTTCGGACCGGATTTGACTTAGCTACAAGCTTCTTAGACATATCTTTGGTAACCTTAGACTTGCGGCCAAGTATAGCAGACTTTGGCCTTGACCTCCTCTTTGCTTCTAACCCTTTTTCCATCTATTCCTGCTTCCAATTTCGGCCACATTTCTCCGATATCTTATAGCTCTTCGAAATAGACCGTAGCGATGCAGACGGCCCTTCTGACGCTAGCTTATCAAAGAATTTGCACCTCTTTGTAGTCGTAGCTTCTTTGCTATTCAGAGGCTCTAGGGAAGGGGTTCGGAAAGGATTTTGACGCGTTGGTAGTGCCATAATTATATGTTGAAGGGTTTGTTTACAGATCTCAAGATTCTGGTGTTTTGGTGGGGCTGGACCGTGCGTACAGAATTCTGACACCCACTGTTGTATACATTGCGCCTGCTTAGGTGAGATTATATTCAGCCGGAGCAACTCACAGAGACAGACTTCAACATTTTCCGGCGAGTCGCAATTCCGCCAGCTTCAACTTTCTCGATTGCAGAAACGTTTTTGAACTCTTTCTTTAAGCAGATTAGTCTTAATTTTCTGACTGATGTGTTACGACAACATCATTCTGAGCTTAAACACAAGCCTTGAGCATTGAAGCAGACGCAACTGGTAAAGATGGTTCACAAGAGGAGGTTGCACACGCAAAAGGATGCCAGCCGACTTGGGAGAAGCGCTACCAATTGGAACCAACCTACAGTGCTAACACAGCTCTCTGAATTGAATTATAATTGGAATTACTGTTCACATGTCGCGACCGTCAAACGCAACTTAAAAACTGGCCGACCTGGTGCAAATTCTTAAAGCTGTTCAACAGCAATACGGAACCCGATTAAAGACTATGGCGAGTATGGGTGGAGGCAAAATACGAGTTGGCAGTAGATAACTTTGAATCTGAAGAAATATTGGGAAACAGAGTGGTCTTCGGCAGGAAAGAAGGAGGAGAGCGAGGCCAGTTTAAACTGGGACATAGGATCCGATCTCTTATTCAAGAGGGGAGATCTAATGCTCCCGACAGGCTTAGGAGCTGGCTGTACTGGTAAGCTTTGTAATAAAGCGGACCATTGGATTGAGAGAGATAGGCAGGTTGTATATGTTCTCGATTCACCTTCCGCGGAACAAAAACCGACTTTTCCACCACCTCCTCCGCCTCCTCCGCCTCCGCCGCCGGCCCTGTTTTCTCCAACCCCTTCGCCACCACCTCCTCCACCTCCTCTACTGGGGAGACCCCAAAAGCAGACCCGCCACCACCCCGAACCCACCAAGTCCTCGGCTTCCGGTCCGAAGGACAAGGGCCCCAATCTGCCTGGGTTGTTCTTGTACTGTACAAATAGATATGTGAAATAAAATTTCCTGGCTTCTCCATGTTTTTTGTTTTCTCTCTTGCATGATTTACTTGATTATTGTAACCGGGTTGAAACATTCAAATATTCTTGAATTATCGGATCTCCTAAATCTTAAACGAAGAGAAAATTCCTACATCAAAACATCTCTCAACATCAACTACAACCAATATCGTGGAACTAAAATCAGCTGATAGAAATGTCAATATATTTGATGACCTCGAAGGCACAGCACTAAAACTGGTAAAGAAGATTTCATCGCTGCGCAGAAATTTTTACAGCGAGCAGTTTAGATATGGTCAAGTCCTTGACATCAATTGTACGCGCAGCTGACCTACTAAACTACCTTTTCTTCATCTATTCTCCTGGTACCCAGATTGGCTGGATACTAAGATACTAAGGTAGATAGCGTCCAAGGATACGCAGATACGCAGATCCAACTTACCTGGTATCAACTTTTCTCCAGCGAATCGACTCTGCCCTCATCAATCATAACCGCATCACTTTCCAGTCCCAGCTACCCATCCGGAATACCAATAATTCAAGCAGAGAATCGCCTAAATTACAATTTCTAGCGTCGAGCACCTGCCAAAAACCGGAATTCGTTTCTGCAAAGAGGACAGCTACTTTGGTTGGAAGACCTAAACCACTTAATGAGACAGCTCGAATGAAACTTGTTCTGGCACGTTGGACACGTCTTCTCAGGCGTCTTTTTATCCTCGCCAATGATAAAGTAGCAAATCGCACATTCCTCGTGGCCTTTCATCGCCGCAACAAGCAGCTTTCTCCATGTAACCAGACCGCTGATGATAGAGCCGTCTTGGCGGTTGATAGCTCCCTGTGTGATGACGAGATACGTGCGCCATTTTGCCTCGGATACAGCAATGCGCTTCACGTCGATGACTTGGATATTGCCGAGGGGAAAGGCATCAGGGAGGATGATGCGGATTTCGGCGTTCTCGCCTTCGTCGACTTCGTAGCCGACCATGATTTCCTTAGTCTGGGGGGAGACTTTAACAATGAGCTGCTTCTCATCATCTGCAGGCTCCTCCTGGATATCACCCCAGGCGCTGACTGCTGCGAGAGTGTCCTTAATGCAAATCGGAGAGTAGAAGCGGGAGGTCCAGGCATCGATGGCGATAGTGGTTTGGCGGGAGACTAATTCATATTCCATCTTCCAGGTTCGGACGGCGCCGGGGAGGTACTTGAGCATGCGGTAGTAAAGGTTGATTAGCAGCCAGGACTCGTTTAAATCAGTATTTCCTTCTGTAATAGCTTGCCATATGTTGTACTTGCGGATCATAGCTTCATTGAAGCCTGAGGCAGTCAAGTCCATGGGCTTTGCTTCTGAATGCCCAAGGAGAATGAACATGTAGATCAATAGTGGTCCGATATATTGGCTGCCGGCTAGGATTGCCTCGGCATAGTGCTCCTGCGCAGCAAAGGATGAGTTTTCGAAGTGGTCAAAGATCAACTCCCAAGAAAGGAGGTAGGAGCGAATCGATGCCTTATCTTCTCGGTTAGGTGGCGGGGTGAGGACCAAGGACATAAGTTCAAAGGGTAGTCCAGCACCTATAGAAATGTAAGCATTTGTAATCAGTGAAACGGGTAGGGAGACAATACGTTTCTTGCCCAGGGCAAAGTCCACGGAGGCTTGTTCCTGGCGGACAATCACTCCGCGATGGAGAACATCAAAGGCCGCAGCCTGGATGAACATATGGTCTGAAGCCATTATAGGGAAGACTTCGGAAATGTCAACTTCCCAGGCACGAATCCACGATACTTGTCTGAGGAGCAACTCATCAACATATCTCAAAGGAACATGGTCATTCCACCGATAAGCTTGGAGAATCTTAAAGAGCCCGTTTGAAACTTGTACCTCAGTCTCAGAAAGAGCTTCAATTAGGTCATCGTTTGGCTCCTTAAGACCTCTCAAGATCGAGAATAGCTTAAGGGACATTCCAACCATTGGTAGCTGCTCGTCAGAAATCCCGCCTTCATATTCCTGGTCCCAGACAGAGACGCAGGCCTCGATCGCAGAGCTCCAGAAATCTCCGTACATAGTCTTAATGGCAGGAAGGAGCATATGCAGGGCCCGAAAGCCCTCGGAGATCACCATTGGACTCGCAGTAATATTGCTGACACCTCCATTCTCTCCACAAAGGAAATCAATGATCTTATCTGCGACCGGGACCAGCTTGTGAAGACCAACTGGGAGTGAGTTTCCTCTTTCTGGTTCTGTAGTGGCCTCGCAGACAGCTAGGCAGCTGTTCAGGAGGAGTAAACATTCGACTGTTATGTTCAGATCCATAATCGCGCTATTGAGAACCGCCTTGTATGTGTACGTAGTCTCATAATACTGGTTCTCAATGCCAATAAAAATGCCCGATGCTGCCAAAGGATTGTTTTTCAAGGCACCCAGAATGTCCAACTCAGTGAGCCACTCCTCTATGCCTTTCTGGGTCAATATTTGGGCTCCATTTAGGTATGAGAGGATGGTGCTGAGTGCCTTCATATTATAATAGGCCTCTGGCTTGTAGACTCGCGGAAGGCTGCTGGTATCGGGCTTAGTACCTTCGACGCATCTCTTAAGTAAATCATGAACAACCTTGGACTCATTTCCACGGCCACGGCCCATGTACTTAGATAGGAGCTTTTCGGCTTGCTGAACGAACTCGTGGAATTCGGGTACTTCAGCAGTATCGTCCTCCAAAAGTCTGCCCTTCTGGCCCAGGTCAATCTGATCCTGCGTGAGGAGTCTTGTGAGAGTAATAAGATACAGATACTCGGCGGTCTTCTCTGGAGGAGCAAGTTGGTAACCACCTTCTTGAGTCTCCTGCCGATCCAAAATATTTGCAACGTACATAGCCATCTTTAGAGGAACAGAGAAGCCTTGATGATCGTACTTAACACTGGGAAGGTCCGTTGGGATAGGAGCAGTTTGGACCAGGAATGCTGCTCCAGCGAATGGTCTCATGGCTCCCAGGGCGGGATTGACAGGCTGGTTCAAGATGGGTCTAAGGTGGCTAGACCATGTGGATGTGTCTGGGAGAGCTGAACTGTAATTACCATGTGGAGATGAGCTAATAAGTTTAAGTGTGCGGTCAACAAGGTTTGATGTCCTAGGTCATATCAGTAAAGCTATGAGGTTAGGAGCCACATTGAACCTACATCAAACTTTGTTTATCCGCCTGGTTAAGCTGCTGCTGCACAATGGCGACAAAAACTTCATCTCGGGACTTGTTTAACTTCTTCTCCACTGATGTTTGGAGAAGGTCCAATGCCTCCAATGCTCGCGAGTATAAGCCCTCGTGATCTAGCTCCTCGATCAAAAGCATCAACTTCGACAGGAGGCGGAGGTTTTGCTCCCAATCGAACGGATTCTTAATTTGACTAACAGCTTTCACACATCTCAATGAGACACCTAGCGATCTGTCATTATACTCAATCTCCAAAAGTCCATCCAGAACATTATTAATGTTTACTTCAGTGAACACATCTGCTCTTAAAGCAGCCTGAAAGAGTGCCTCGTAGCCGTCAGAGCCGCGAATAGCTTTGCAAGACATCTGCAATAGATGCTCTTGAAGATGACCTGGATCTCCCTTCGCTAAGTGAGAGATACTAGTTGGCTCCAGGGCAGGAAATAAAAGGGCCTCAATGGCCCGCGCTTTGTGATGATCATCCTCCTTGTCCTCAAAGGACTCAATCGCTGCGACCCATATGCTCTCAAATTTCTCTCTCTTAGCGGGGAGGGATGATGAGGCCCATTGACGGAAGATATTCATAAGATAAATCTGGGACCGGGAAGAAATCAACCTGGAGAACTCCTTATCCAGGAGCTTTTCAACAAGATCAAGAGCATCAGGAGTGGCATTGAAGTATTCGGGAGCGTTGAAAAGAGCTTCAATTACAGCTGCTGCTGAATACTGCTTGCCGTTCCCGGAGCTCAGTTGTGCAGTAGCAGTCATCTGGATCTTCCACAACTGCTTCCGTAAAATATCCTGCAACCAAGTCTTACCACCAAGTTCGACACATTTCCGATATAGGGTCACCCACTGGCGACCTTCAGTGATTACGCCTTCCTGGGACACGAGATATCGTTCCGACTCCTCTGGTGCAGATGTATTCATTCTCGAGATGAAGTTATCCCCCAATCTCTGCCATTCGGCGGCGAAAATCTCTGGATGATGTGTCCCGCCCGAACAGACATCATCAAGCAACTCCATAGTCTGGATCTCGGGACGAACTTTCGAGGTTCTCATGGCCCATTCCGAAGTCTCTGTTAAAGGGTTCAAATACTGTTGGAAAATGGGGAAGACGGCCTGGTGGTAAATCTGAGATCCATCGTCCTCTTGTTGTTGAGCTAATAGAATTACTGTACGGAAGTAAGATTGCCATGCAGGTCGCATATCTGTGAAGCGTGTCAGACGGTCAGCCATGCCGCTTCGATACGAAACAAGTAACCTCAGTGCTCCGTCAGTATCCGATGACAAAATCTCACTGGGTAGAATCTGGAGTAAAAGCGCAAACTGGCGCCAAAATTGCATGTCGGCTTCGCCTTGCATGCCCTTCTCGATGAAAGAACCCAAGAGTGAGATGGGTGATTTCTTGAGCCTTCCCGTCCAGAGTATCGGGTATTGTTTAGTGAGCTTCTCCAAGATGAAGAGGAGGTTGAAGGCCGTTCTTGTCTGGTCACTGCGCAATGCTCTCTCAATAACCTCTTGACGGATACGGTCAAGATTTTGGTCGATGAGGTGTGGAAGCTTAAGTAGGCACGCTGAGATAAGAAAAAAGGAGTTTTCGCGAACATGCAGATCTTTAGAACTCGTGAGCTTCCACACTCCAATTTCCGAGGAGAAGAACCGCTCAAATTCCGGTTGGTGCTTGCTGGTAGACTTTTCGGCCAAGTTCTCTAGCAGAGCTCTGACTAGACAAATGGCGATATTGATAACGCGGAAGTATTTCGCAACCATCTCATCAGGACTAACATTGCGTTCATCGCTCAAAGACTTCGGAGTTTCACCAATAGCAGCTTGAGCAAACTCAAGAATCTGGCTCGGGAATGACTTATACAGTACTGAAGCGCCGCCGTTGATCCCTGTCTGTGATGCAGCAGCAGCCTCACGGACAGCCTTTTGACTGTCGAACTCTCCAGTCAACCAAGTGGCAGCCAGTCGAGGCATGTATGGTTCCATCCGCTTCTTTACAGAACGGGTCAATTCCCCCTGCAGAGTGTGCGACAGCTTGCGGACATTTTGATTATTGTCGATTGCGAGCCTCGGGTATACAAGAACCTAAAATCGTATTAGTATATTTACATAGTTGAATGGATATAAGCAAACTTACCCAAGTGTCTAGAATCGAATTCTCAATGCCATTAGCATCCTCGGCTTGGAGAGTTGCAAGCCAGGCTTGAAACTCCTCAAGGCCTTTCTGTCTTGTGGTATCATTGCTCTTTAGTGCCTTACCAATCGCAATCCGTACAGTACCGTCTGAGATCAGAACAAGATTATGAGCGGCGGAAAGCCAGGATAGTTGCGAAACGGTCGAATCGTCCACACCGAAGCCAGCAGAAGGGCCACCGAAACTGGGCTTGGCAGCTGGCGAAGCTCGAGAGCTAGAAGCCGCTGACTTAATAGCTCGCTTGCTCATGGCTGGGAATTTGGGATTGGTGATGTTGCTGGCAGTTTTGGTTTCGTCTTTGAGAGGTCAATTTAATGGAGGGGCGTTGCCATCCAGGCGGGGTATGAGGGGGGTCAAATTGAAAATTGAAAGGTTGTGCAAAAGAGCGTCTCTGAAGTAAACTTTCTTCTGAGAGGAATAGGATTTGTATATTTAGAATTAGAGTGGCTGTAGTCGGGGTAGAGTAGACGAGCGTGGAGGAAATGATCTTGGGTGGATGGAGGACGGGTCGAGAAATGAATGTTGTCAGATCTTAATGCACAGAGCGAGCCTCGTTCAGTTTTCTGCGTCATTCCCCGGCGAGGCTGCAGCAGCGGATTAATAGACGGGACCACTAGAGGTTAGGTAATTAGGTAGGGCGGAGCGGGGCGGAGCGGGCGTTTCCTAATGAAAGGCCAGGAAACATTGAGCTAGCGAGGGGTTCCCGAAGCCAAGAACCCATTTTCCTTATATCACAAAGCGCACCTTTCCGTTACACTGCAGTTCGAGGAGGAAAGTATGCGTGTCAACTTCTGGAGGTAACTGTTGGGCTTTTCTTTCACAAAATATGCTCAATTGCGAGTCACTTTCCGTATCTCGGACCAGTAAGTCTGCCCCCAAATAATCTTGCGATAGACCATATCCTAAAAACCAAGGCTCTTTTCTTGCGATCGTTGATGCCCTCTGAACCCCTTGCCTCTGAATCGACGACTATGTTCCAATCTCGATTCCCCCATTTCCCCCCTTCCCAAACACCAACCTGCGACGAAGAGACAAGTTGGCTTTTGATCTCTACAGCAATGACACATGGGAGGAAACGGAAAAGCTATAGAGTGTTGTTGACAGGTTGTGATGCACATACATACAGGGCAGGGACTGGTTCTAGGGCTAGGGCAGGTGCATATTGGCATTAGGCAACAAGAGAGTCCTAGACTCTAGGTGTTGGCGAGCCTATGTTACGAGAACTGACTGTGCCTGCTCCAGTAGCTTGTAGCCAGATAGTCAGGTATCGTCTCTGAGAGCAGACGGAGATTGGATACCGAACAGTGCACATAGCTGCGCAAATGCTATATCAGGTTGGCCTTTGCAGCGAAGTTTACAAGCAGACCTTACTTACGAAGTTAGTGCTTGTGGTGCTAACCAGATAGTAATAAGTTGACGAGGTAGTTGGTGCTGCAAAAGAATGCCATATGGTATGGTACCGGGTACGATACTTCCATCTTGCTATATTCACCCCGCTTTCTCCAAGATATAGGAGCACTTGGTTCCCCTATATATCCCTCTGATCGCCGCCCGGATCCCCCTTCTGCCGGGATGAATAGTCATTCAGAGTGACGACTTCCCCAGTGAATGTAAATAGATCAACTGGCCGTTTACTTTTCTCCATTCTAGCGCTGCCTCAACAGACTGAGCGCTGCTTTAGACCGATAACGGGTAATTGCGGAGAGCTGTCACACTACCCCGCATACGCCTCAGACCTGGCCGTGCTGAAGCTCCCTCTGTTCAACAACTGCAACCTTCCCTTCCCTTCACTTCGAACAAGACAACAAGTACCTACTTGGGCGTACAACATTAGAAAGCTAACCTCGAGCCTCGACATCTCATCAAGTGACCATACCCGTGCTTCGCTCTGAGCTATTTCACAAGCTCCGAAGACCTCACCCGCGGCATTTTATCCCAGCCTCCGCAACAGTTTCGAAGCTTCAGAAACCACTATTTGCACCGGCTTGTTTGATATAGAACACTACAAACTGGAAGTTGGAAACTTTGCAATATAGAATTGCTTTACACAATCTGCAATCATTGCATCTGTGAGGTGGAACGCTTGTTATATCGAAGTCCTTAGTCGAACCTTCACCAGCAAAGCCAAGCTCAAACCAAAAGCAACAAGCGCCTCCAATCCAAAAGATCTCACAAATATATAGATATCCCCCGAGTCCGCAGTGTACATCTCCCAAGGTTCCAGGCTGCTTAGCAAGACCCAGTTGGTGAGTCCAACCCCGTATAAATACTTGTAACAGATCGCTAACCTATAGCCATTCGGTTTCCAGACATAAAACACACATTTCCCACAATTCAGAGCAACTCACAGCCTTCCCCAATACCCATCCATCAAATTTCCACACGTCGAGCATATCTGTATTGCGTTGTCCAGGACCTCGGCTGGTAAGTGCTACCGGGCAGGAACAGTAGCTTCACTCCTCCGAATCGTCCACTGACAATCGTTTAGCCCCGCCATACTTACCCAAGACATTCATCAACTTACTCCTAGAAATTATCCTGCATATTTCTGGACCTTTTTGAACAAAAGGGAAGACTCTTAGGCGCACCTTTTCATAAACGGTAGCTGAGGACAACACGGTAAACCAAACCACCTCTCTTACTGACAGGAGGTACGATAGTGCCAAATCCAACAGCTTTCCTCTCATCTCATTTAGTGACGATGTTCATTGGAAATTTCAGCTGATACCTCTTGCAGTTCCAGTACTCAAAGGTGGAAGAGAGGGGTTTGTGCGTGATCCACCAAATTCCGACAATCTTGCTAACTAGTGTTTACAGTAAACAATTATGCAACCACTGCAATAGCACATCCAAAATGCTTTCGTCTCAGCTCGCCTCGGTTACGAAGGCCTCGGTCTGCCTTCACAGGGCCTGTGGTAGTACAGCTATTCTTCTCCGGCCAAGTCGCAACTTGACTCGAAAACCCCGTTCAAATCAGCATGTCCGTCATTTCCGCTTGGGATTGTGGTCCTCATATCTCGACCCTGACTATCAGAGAGAAGTTCGCCACCCCAATCGAGTCATGAAACACAGGTATGCGGAGGCTATAAGCAGGAAGAAATCGTGGGATCGCCACTTTCCCACTCATCCTAAGCACGTCATGTTGAAGAGTTTCGTGTGTAGTGCTCTTCGTTCAAGCCAGAACAACAGCAGGCCTGGCGGTAAATGGGTTGATACCGATCAGTTAGGTGCTATGAAAGAAAGGTCAGAAACGCGCATAAAGGAAATCGAGAAAACTAAGGAGGTCTGGAAGAAGAATCTAGAAAGCCGGCCAATCTTCAATCTGCTTAGTACTAGATCACGACTTCTAAGTCGTGAACTTCTGGACCGCTTCACTCCCAACACAGTGTTATTTTCATCTGATCTTACTCCAAGCTCCACTTCGTCTTCGAAGTACAGTGAAGAAGGGTTCCGGAAGAGATTCAAGACTGAGCAGGATTCAACTTCTCAGCCAGAGTCCGAGTACTACATTGACCCCATCACGAATCGGAAAGTCTGGAGAAATGAGTCGAGATCAATCTTCAAGGGAGAACAAGCGGAAATGGGCAAATCTAATACTCGAACACCAATTGAGGTCCCACCAAGTTCCTTCCAGAGCTATCAATCACGATTCCAAGCTTACAACGCTCCGGAGTCCCCGGCGAAGCTGTCAAAAGCAGTCCCAGATTACTTGAAAGGGTACGCGAGAATGAATTCGTATGGTCCAGGATACAACAAGCACATGGATGGAAATGGTGCCAAGGAGCCTGAACTGGTTGATGAGGGACTCAAGGAATACGATGAGCAGGTCGACTATAAGTCCGGCCAATTCTATAACCCAGCGGCGATTGACTCCAATACTCGTGATCCGGCTAGGAAAGGACTGGAAGAGTATGACCAGAAGATTTCTACTGAATCTCGGGGTCCTGAGTTCGCTGCAGAGAGCTCCTCGGAGACTTGCCCTGTTCAGCAAGCCCTGAAGGAGTATGACAGCAAAGTCAACTACAAGTCCGGGGCTTTTTATGACCCTTCTCAATCAGACATCAATTATGACGACGCTACTCAGAGTGGCTTCAAAGAGTATGACGAAAAGATCTCTAGTGGGCGGGAAGTGTCCCGAAGTGAAAGCAACTCCGCTACGACTATCGACCCGGTGATGGAAGCTGTGGAATCATACAGTAAGGAGTCAGCGAAAGAGAAAGATGTTAGCGAGTCAATTAAGACCCTTGAGCAGCTGGACCCAGTCGAAGAAGCAATGCTCGGCTTTGATCCAGTCCATGAAGAAGTTCGGGAGTACGAGTCTAAACTTGCCGAGCGGAACGCTGAAAGGGAAGGACTCGAGGCCTCTGAACGGCTTGATCCTGTCGAAGAAGCAATCATTGGCTACGATCCTGCACATCGGGAGATCGAGGACTACAAAACCAGGGTCGATGAAGGCGTTGTGCATAAGAGTCCCAACGTTCAGCTCGATGAGTCTCTCAAGGAGTATGATTCGAAGACTGACTATGGGCCAAAAGGCTCTCTGCGTATTCCCTGGAGAATTCAGAAATATCTAGGTCCGAATGAACTCCCCGTCCATGAGGCCCCGCGTGTGAGCCAGGAACAAGATGGCAAGATATATATCCACAGCAGCGACAAGTGGGTTTCGCCTGTTCAGGTTTCGAATAGCCAGCATGGACTCGATGGATTTTCTGCTGAGGTTTCTGCAAGCATGGACAAATCCGACGTGCTGAACAACGCGGAACGTCTGTCAGAATTCATGAGGAGGAGAGCTGAGACCACGAGAATGAGCAGCGAGGAACGGTTGTCAGAATTCATGAGAAAGAGAGCTGAATATCAGGCTAATAGAGCGCCCCGTGTTACTCAGGATCAGGATGGCATGATTCACCTATCAAATTCAAGGGTTACGTCGGTCAACACGCCGGACATCAAGGACTTCCTGCAGAACAGAGCTGAGTATCAAGCCAATGAGGCGCCGTGTGTCACCCAAGACCAGGATGGCAAGATACATGTCTCAGACCCGGAGATCTCAGCAGTCATGCGCAACAGAGCTGATGCTCAAGCTCATGATGCACCGTCTGTGAGCCAGGACCAAGACGGTAAGATCCATGTATTTGAAGAGGAGATCAGCGGGTGCAAAGGACAGAACACTTCCGAGTTGTTGAATGACTTTGTGAGGGGCAGAAAGGGGAGCCCAAGGCAGCAGCCCATATCGGCGGTAAGAGCTGGCAGAGAGGCCCTTGAGAAGGATTTCCAGCAACCTGGAACTGAGGCATCTCGTACCGAAGAACTTGCGGCCCTAGAGACAGTCAAGCAGATCCGTCGAGCTGAAATGAAGAGAGCTAATAAGAATGCTCGACGCAATTCCGAACCAGCAGCCCAGAAGATCACCGGCAATTTCGTCCGAGATTTCCCTGAGGCGTTCCAAGCTTCGTGGATTCTCAAGGAAGGTAACTCCGGAGGTCTCACACTCAAGAAGGGGAATGAGAACAAGCTCCATAGCCAGATTCGGAAGGTTGAGTCTGAACATGTCTCTAGTCTCGCTCCCATAGAGCCATACTCTCGTAACCCCAACACACCAAGACTCGAGACCTCACTGGAGCGTACGACCTCTCGTAGAGTTGAGAACCGACACAAAGTCAAGATTGAACCCACTCAACAAGGTGAAGGAGACTTTTCTGCGTTTGTGTCTTTGTATGGGACGCCAAATCGAAAGAATATCCAGGAGCGGGAGGAGGAAGCCAAGAACGAGTCGAAGACTCTGAATGAGCTGAAGGAGGCAGATAGCGCTTTTGTCCGTCAAGTCCGTAGTATCTATGAGGAGAAGTACGGCAACATTGACTCGATGGTATCGCTGCATCTTCTCGGTACGAAGAAAGCGCCCACGGAACTAGCCAGCAATGCTGAAGAGAGCCCAGAGCCCACGCTATACAAGATCCTTGCCTATGATCCAACCATGCAGTCAATCAGCACAGCTGAAACAACCTCCATCGTACAAGACTCGTCCGGTCCCCTCACTCCAGCTGAGGTTCTTCTCCGATTATCCAACCCATCCAAGTTCTTCCCTCATTTCAAACCATTGCAATCTGACGGCTATGAGATCGTGTCTGGCAGTGGCGACGTTCTTGTGTTCAGAAAAGTCCGCTCTGCAACTCCTGTACCGAGCTTCAAGTCAGCTCCTGCTTCTCCGAAGAATGCTATTTTCAAGAGCAGGACTAACCCGATCGACGGCATGCAAAGCGCTCCCATGGCCGCAACTGGTAACTTCGCAAGTCCAACCGGCTTCGTGAACCATGATTTGCCTTCTGATCCACCATTCAAGTCCAACATCGATGTCCGCAGAGAAGAGCTCATATTCAGTGGCAAGCCCAATTGGGAAGAAGAATCCAACGGCGCGAAGCAGAAGCGTGGAGGGAAATTCAAGAGAGTGATGATAGGTGCGGCTTGGGTTGCTGGCTGCTCGTATGCCGTAGGTGTTGTGGCCGAGTTCTTTAGGACTGGTGGATCGGAGGGTATGAGACTCCAGGGCTTTTGAATAGCTTGTGTAGGGAGTTTTACTTGAGAGTTTGAATAAGTTAGCATGCCTGTTTGAGTTGAGGAGATCTGCACCGATATTAGGAGTGGTTGACGGAGTGTGTTCAAACTTGGGAGAGATATCAGTCGCGCAAATCACTACTCCGGGCTGACCATCTGCGACTGGGCAATAAGGAGGGCCTAACTTGAAGGGGGAAAGAGGTGATTTGGGAGTTGAAGACAGAATTGCAATTGCAAAATTGCCATGCTTACTTGTTTGATTACTCCCCTCTAGCAACACATAGGTAGTAGACAATTCAATGCCTCTCTTCATTTACCAGCCACGGGAGCCTCACCGTCACAAACTCCATTCCTAGTTGTTGCTTACCCCCTTCTAAACAACGGCACTTTCAGCTGGCTATTGTAATACGATAGTAAGGCTGGCTGACATATTTAAGGTCTTCTATTCTAACACGACGGGACAAGTTGGTCGTCGCCTCTGGGCTATTAGTTGTACCTATTGGGATATCTCACTTTTCAATATGCACTAGTTAATGTCTGTCTCCTTATCAACTTTTTCTGCAGATATCTCTTTTCTTCCCTGTCAATTGCTCCCTAGGAGGGTAAGAACTAATATTTATTTGCTTGGGACTTAGACTTGCCTGCTGTTTTCTTAGTGGGATGCTTCACCTGTTGGCACCAGTCTCTTCTTTCTCTACCTCTTCGCTAATCATGTTCCCTGCCCTCGCTATTACCAAGCAATAATTAAACAAAATATAGTTGTCATTTACTATTAACAGTTTCTCCGAGCCTCTTATTTCCCGCCGCTCCTTACTCCCTACTACTACCTTCTCGCTCCCCTCTTCCTCCTAACTCCCCCTTTGCCCCTATTACACCCTTCTCGCTTTTCCTCACTTCTTTATTTATTTGCTGCACAATTTTGTTTCTTCACATTGCCCCGGGAAATTAGCTAACCATATTACTAATAGGAGAACCCAGTGCTACACCGGCCACAGTGCAAGGGGCTTCTTGTCCTCGCACTGTGGTCTAAAGCAAAGGAGGGCAAGTGAAAAGCCCTGGGGACCGCAATCGATGAGATTGGCTATTTACCCGGTGCCACACCAGTCATGCGGGAGGGGGCTCTTGCGTCTCTCGGGGGGGGGGGGGGGGGGGGGGGGGGGGGGTGGTCGTGGGGGGGGGGGGGGGGGGGGCGCGGGGGGGGGGGGGGGGGGGGGGGGGGGGGGGG
>JAPZPB010000445.1:0-31463 GCA_037952635.1 Bryoglossum gracile | reverse complement strand
GGGCGGGAGGTGGAGAGAGCGGGGTGGGTGGGGAAGGGGAAGATTTGGACAGGAGCGGCGTCTAGATTGAAAGTCTGAGGACTGGTGGTTGATTGATCTGTAGTCCAAGATATCGAGGGTGCTGCTAAAGCCTTGGAGTTTGGAGCTTGAGGCAGTGATTCGGATTCGGGTTCCAAGCACTGTTCCTGGTATGGCCTGATTGCTTCGTTCCTTGGCCATTTCTTGTTATCTGGTAAATTTACTCTTGCTTCCTCTGGTAAGTCAAGCCGTTCTTGGATCTTCCTTGCCCTATCCTCGGGAGCAAAGGCGTGACTCGCAGGCTGCCGCAACCTTCCTTACTTTCTTACAGCTAATCATCGTTGTTTCGCCCCGTAATCATGCCACACATAGTACTGAGGGGTTATCATTTATTGATCCTTTGGTTTTTGATAGATATGGAATGTCTTATTCTCAGAAGAGATTTAGTTGGGGCTGATGAGAAGTGGGCACAGAGTGGATATCAGGTGATGCAACCTCTCTCTTCAACTGACAACGCACCTCTTTACCTGCTTGTTTGGTTAGCAGAAATGATTTAATGCGAAATCAAAAAGGTTTCAGCGACCAGGTCCGAAACCCGCCAACTGGGTGTCGGGATGGGTCGTGCGGGCCGGTGTTATTGCAGACCAGGCCCTGGATAGCAGTGAAACAAAAAAGCCGGCAGAAGCGAGAAGCAGTTCGTCGGATGTCCAAAGTCGACGCGGTCTCCTCCAGAAGAGGAGTAGAGATCCCAGTCTCGGCTCCTTGCTCTTTCATAGAATCGAGCGCCTTTTCGACCTCAGCTAAGACAGCTCAATCTCAGATATAGAATCGCACGCCATCTATACATCTATCACAACATTGGAGGATGATAAAATAAATTTTAAATACGAATTTGAGTGCATCATCCCACCTTTGCTCATTTAAGTGAAGATAATGGAAAGTGGGGCAGATATGGAGCTGTTGTGAAAACCGAGATGAGCGAAGGAGAACAAAGCAGAATTTCGGCGAGAAAAGGTATGACTTATGGACAGTATATAACCACTTGGGTTTAGCTTCCGGTATCCAGAAATAGGGCTTGGATACGCAGGGAAGTGGTTGTTAGGGATGTGAATTGAGAAGCTGATTTATCGTAGGACGCGCCATCCACGCCGATTTGTGCCGTGCAGGCTTCAGGCTCCACAGTAAATCGAAGTTGTTGAGAATGGGATGGCGGCTCGAAACGATAAGCATAAGATGCTCTACTCTAGAATAGGGGAGTGAGATCTTGATGTTCAGGAACATGAAATAAATAACTGGATTCGAAACCATTTCCGGTTTCAGGAGTTCTACCTGAAGTTTCCCGAACATTACAAGTATGAGGGAGGGAGGGAGCACTTGAGAGGATGGGAATTCCGGACTAAAATACGTACAAATATATAATCAAAATGGGATAAACAATAGAGTTAGTTGTACTTAGTGTGAAGATTCAACTTTGAATACAATATAAGAATGCTTTCCTCCTAGCCTAGCGGGGAGGGAAAGAAGAGCACAAATCAGTCAAGATGGGATGGAAGGGAGGGGTTGGTCTCCTTCCAAGCAACGGATATTATGATTCGGTCAATTCTAGACTCAAGTTAACCTCCAAATAGAACCAGCCAATACTGACCCAGACATCGCCATGCTCCTCTCCAGGAAATGCAACAAGCCATGTTGAAGCTCTTAAACTCCACCTCTGAAATCGGCCGCTTTGGTACCCCGTCCCAATAACCCTACCCCCTCAAGCTTCTTCCCTCCACTCAAGCAGGTCTCCTTCTCGCAAACTCTTCCAAGTCCGTCCTCGTCGCAACACCCAACACAAACCTCCTCCTCTCGTCCGTAACAACCGCAAATTCTTGCTTCCCTTCTCCACCCACACCTCCATTAAAGAACTCCTCCAGTTCCTCCAACGGCGTCTGCATCGTAATGACCTTATAAACCCTGCCCTTCCTCTGGAACTTGATCATTGCCTTCGAAACCTCGTCTGATTCTTGGACCTTGTTATGGTCGAGCAGGATACGCAGATGGGGAATGGAGAGGTAGCCGAGGAGGGCGCGGTTGGTCGAGGAGACGACGGTGAGGTGCGTGTAGTCGCGTTCGAAGGCAGAGAGTAGAGCATAGGAGATTGGGTCTGTGGGGTTGCAGGAAAGGGCGGAGGGGGGGTCGAGGTCCTCTACTGTGGCCTACCTGCTATTAGCTTCGTCATTGAACTTCGTTTGTCAGAATAAATGTCTTACCCCTCGATAGCGATTTGCGAATTTCGAGACTGGGGGCGTGGAAGCAATGTCTGCCATTTTAGAGGCGATGTCTGTGCTTCCAACGGGGATGGAGGCAGACATGGCAGTTGTCATTGTTGTGGTTGTTACACGGATTGGGTGATTCAGACAGGGAAGAAGAAAGCTTTGATGGAGGGGCTTGGAAGTTTTTAAGGCCTCAGGATTGAGGGTGGTGATTGGAGGGATGTTTGAAACGTGATATTCGGTCTATATTCCGCTTGTCTTACAATCCTAAACTTTCTCTTTAACTCTGAATACATTCAATTTCTCCCCATATATTTTTTGGAGTAGATTTGATAGAAGCCAAGAGGTGCAGTACTTCACTTCAGCCTCATACTCACCTGGCATTTCGAGATGGGGTGTCGGGTCGGGCTACGTCACAATTTAGCGAAAGCTTCCCCGACCAACTTATCCTCGTCGCTCCCACTCCTGTCTCGTTCTTCATCGCCAACTTCATTCCCAGCATCGAGAAAGTAATTGTGCTGTGCGTGTTCAACCCATCTCGCGTCGCCTTCATCATTCTTGGATACCCCGCGGTTCGCTATTCGCCCTGTTGAGGCATTAAATAATATTTACCTGACTATACTCGGCGATAAGAGAGAGAGGCACAGCTGCTGACCCTCCGCTGTATGCTCCCTTTCCTCGTGTTTCTGCATCCTTCAATTTCCTATTCACCAACCTCTGTTTCTGAATCAATCTCTCTATCTCATATTCGTTATGGCTGCTGTGAATTGTTCGAACCTTGAGAGTTCCCGATTTGTCCACTGACAACCCTCACTTAGATCAAGATGCCTTCCCTCTTCCCCTCCCAAAACATTCTGCATGACGCCTTCCATACCAAGGCTCCTTTTGGTGTCCATCCCCAAGCCCCCAAACGAACACTCCTCCAAGCCCGTCCCGAGCTCTACACTGCTTACTCGGTCATTGATGATGCGAAAGACAAGGCCAACAAGTTGAGCGCGGAAGCAACTAAGGAGTTCGAGAAGGCTAGCGCCATGGCCCAAGCAAAGACTGGTCATATCGAGCTTTACTCTGCTCAGTACTATGCGGCCTGTACATTTGGAGGTCTCATGGCTTGTGTAAGCACCTGTAATTCATATATTAAGTTCCTCAGAAGTCTGACACAAATCAGGGTCTCACTCACACAGCCGTCACTCCCCTCGATCTCGTAAAATGCCGTCGTCAAGTCGACCCAAAGATGTATACTGGCAATTTCCAAGCCTGGAGTAAAATTGGTCGAGCTGAAGGTTTCCGCGGTATCTACACTGGATGGGGTCCAACATTCTTCGGATACTCAGCTCAAGGAGCTTTCAAATATGGGGGATATGAGTACTTCAAGAAATGGTACGCCGATCTTGCTGGGCCTGAGAACGCCGCAAAGTATAAGACCACTCTATACCTCGCTGCCTCTGCATCTGCCGAATTCATCGCCGATGTTGCTCTCTGCCCCTTTGAGTCCGTTAAGGTCCGAATGCAAACCACCATTCCCCCATTCGCCAAGGGCACCTTCGATGGAATCAGCAAAGTTACTGCAAAGGAAGGTTTCGGTGGTCTCTACAAGGGACTGTACCCTCTCTGGGGTCGTCAAATCCCCTACACTATGATGAAGTTCGCCTCTTTCGAAACTATCGTCGAAATGATCTATGAGCGTCTCCCGGGTCAGAAGTCTGATTATAGTAAGAGTGCTCAGACGGCTGTCTCGTTCACCGGAGGTTATGCTGCTGGTATTCTCTGTGCTATTGTTTCTCACCCCGCCGATGTCATGGTAAGTTCTCTTCAATCTCGAAAAGCGGCCGGATTTCTGATTTAGCCCAGGTCTCTAAACTCAACGCAAACCGACAAGCAGGTGAAGCCTTTGGAGCAGCCATGGGCCGTATTTACAAGGACATTGGATTCGGCGGTCTCTGGAACGGTCTCCCCGTCAGAATTGTCATGATTGGGACGGTTAGTATTGATCCGAATACTGGCCCAGGAAGAGATGCTAATAAGTACGTAGCTGACCGGTCTTCAATGGATGATCTACGATTACTTCAAGATCTTCATGGGCTTCCCAACAACCGGAGCCGCACCGCCACCACAGAAGACCTAAATCTGTAAGTAGACCTAGGCAATATGGCATAGTCTCGGCTTTCTTGTTACCCATGTTTTGTAACATAATGGTTAACTTCATACGAGCTTCGCCACTCTCGACTCGCACTAGCCCGATTAGGGAAGGGCTTGCTGAGCGTAGTTGCAACTCCACTTTCTTACAACTTTTCGGCGCAATGACGTTTAAGCTTGGGGGACGGTAATAGCACCCCGCATTAGGGATATCTATAAGAATTTTTACAAAAATATCACTTAAGATTAGGGTGCCCATTTGAAGAGAATATGATGTTGGTGAGTCTCTCCAAGCTCATGTGAGCCGAGGCGGAAGCTTTGCCTGATTCGGCTAGCAAGAGTCAATTGAGGCCCCAAGTGAGATAGGCGAAGCTTGATTGCGACATCCCGTCTTCATGGAGCGGACGCAGCAGCCAGCGCTCGGCGGGCTGCCAAGCTCAACTGCCGGGCATTTCCCGCGAGCGAGTTCGATCCGCAGGAAAACTTGGGCCATACCATACTGTAAGTACTGTACCTGTCAGCTCACAACAAGGAAGAGGAACTCAAAGCTCGTTCTTGGCGTCCAGGCGTACATTAGTGGCTGACGAATCTGCTCAATGAAGACAATACTTCTCCCCCGCCCCCCTCCCCCGCCCCCCCGTGATAATGCTAGCGTGTACATTTTAGGGCGTCTCCTGTTCGTTGCAGTCAGTGAAAACTTAGAAGGTTGGGTTAAGCCACTGCCGAGGGTAAGGCTAGGCCAAGACATCTTTAAAAGCTTCTACAGTAAGTTCCAAAACTTACAGTCCAGCACGGGTGCCATTATCATGCTAAATAGACAGGCCCAAGAAGGATAGCACGGCTCTCTTACTGAAAGAATTCTCACCGAACACATCGCATGAGAGCTTTACACCGGATTTTATCCTCGAGGGAGTAAAGATGCGGGCTCGCGGCCAATAGAAACCGAGAAATGATGGTAAACTCGGGCCGTTGCGAATATATATCCACAGCATGTCGTCCAAGCTGATGTGTCCAGCCGTTGTACTCCAGAGTCCACATTCTGCCCCATAGAAGCTTGCGCGAGCATTATTACGGGGGGATCATATCTTAAACAGACTTTCTTACCGACCGCGGTGTCCGCAGGAAACCTTCTTCAAACGCTATCTTACGGCATGAACAACTCGAAAACGTGCAGACGAGGCTTGTGTGCTTCAAGCAGGTGCTTAATTAATTGGCTACGAATCAGTGGCTGGACTGAAACCCTGATCGGTACTGGTACGATCCTGCCAGAAAGCTTGTCAAAGCGTACATGGCCTGGGCGTCAATAGTCGCTTATCAGGATCTTCCTTACTGACTTCAACTAAATCGACACCATCATCTTGTAAGTCGACACCGGCTGAACCTATTCGGTAAGCGCCTGATGCGCTTACTATTTTCCCAAGAACCAAACTCTTAACACTTTTCGACGCAGCGACGTCAGTTAGGGTTAGATTGGGGTTAGTCCGGGGGGTGAAGAGGCGGTGGGAGACCCTGCATTATGGATATATACAAGAGTTCGGGAACTACCCAAGTTAAGTTGCTGAATTGAAAAGTATATAATCTCAGTGACATCTTGGAGTTTTAGTGTCCTTGTGGGGTAGCGGCGGGAGCCTTGCCTAACTGGGCCTAATCGGTATTGACTCGCGAGAAGGTGGTATCGGCTTGTGCGAAAGGGGTGTCGACTTACTAGATCGTGGTGTCTATTTAATCAAAGTCTCTCCAACTTCAAAGGAAACATCCTCGGGTAGATGTCTCGTACTAGCTTGGTACTCGACTCGCAAAGGCCGAATGATTAAATAGCAGCAACATCTAGGAAGCGCAAGACTCGATTCTTCTAAACATTGAGGAAAATGACGGATTCAATAGGAGCAGTTGTATGTATCTTCTCTCTTGCCTCGACGTTTGACGCCATTAAAACTTTGGAACTTCACTAAGACTAAGTCCTATTTTCAGCTGGTAATCGTTCTATGCCTATTAATCGCGATATCTGTGACCACGACACGATTCTGGTTACGGAGACGATCACAGGATGGGTTTCACTGGAGTCTTAACGACGCTCTAATATCTCTCTCTGTCGTAAGCCTTTCTCCTCCTCCTCTACTACCTCAAACACGTTTAACAAGAACGCAAAGGTGCTGGAAGCATCCCTCGCTGGGGTAGGATTTCGGCTGGTGACAATGCCAGAAACAGCAACGCTCCAGTATCGCAACAAAGTAAGTAATTGACTCTTCACAAAAGCCTCCTTGCGGCCTGTAAATCTGCAGAAATTAAAGCTTAGATAGATATTCTACGCTGGAATATTGCTCTATCTTTGCACGCTTTGGTGTACCAAATTCTCCATCAACGTCTTCCACATCCGACTCACGCGTAAACTATATCGTGTGCATACACTCGCGCGCTGCTGTCTCGTCTTCATCGGCGCCACGTTTATCACCGTCATCTCCCTCCAGCTCTTTGCCTGCCAGCCCATCTCCCGCCAATGGGTCGACAGCTGCGCGCCCTCCCAAACCACCATCATTTTCTGGACCACCACCGCGCTGGACGTCAGCACCGACTTCGTGCTCTGCATACTGCCCTTCCCGGCCCTCCTCCTCATCACCGAGCCGCGCATACGCCTCGCCACCTTCGTCGTCTTCTCTATCGCCGGCCTGCTCCTGATTGTGTCTACCGTCCGCTCTGTCTTGCTCAGGCGTGACCAGGCAACGCATGGCATGTCGATTATTATATTGAGCCATATTCAGATCTGCGCTGGTATTGTGATCAGTGCTGTGCCCGAGGCGAGTCGTGGGTTTACGCGCAAGTATTTGAATAACTCGAACAGGAGCATGGGAGACAGTGGCACAAGTGGGGGCCAGCCAACGAAACTTACTACTGCAAGGGGCAGTCGGGTGACGATTCGATCACACGGCGGTTCGAGGGTTTATCGTGAAGGCTTTGTCGGACTGGGCAGTGGTGGTGCGAGTGGCGAGGACGGTCATCAGATTAATCGGGCTGTGACAGACGATGGAAGTAGTGAGCGGGGCGAGTGGGTTTTTCATAATACACCTTCAACAGAGGATATGTATCCAGCGGGTGGGAAAGGGGATAAGGGAGTGATGGAAAGCTCAATTGAGCTGAGGGTTTTAAAGTAGATTTATTGTAAATTATTATAGAGGGTCATGGGCGGGAAAAGACGAGTAACAAATCCAAGTAAGATTATAATCTAAATGAGAACGATCCAATAAATACTCCCCTTTTCCAGGACCCCTTTGATTCAACTAATTCGCATCAAAATTAAAAGACTGGTTCCACCAGAAATCGTCCCTCTCCATCATCCCAGTGTCCGGAGCTTCACTGTAACCTGCAAATCCAGCCATATTCTGCGTCATAGGAACTTCATTGAATCCTCCACCCTCGGCTCTTACCTGAAATATATCTTCGGCGGTGCTTGGCTTCGGATACAGGTGTGGCGCCGCTGCGTTCAACCTTCCACTATCATTTTGCATCATTGCATGGTGATGGGTGAAGAGCTGATTAGCATCTGCACTTTGTAGAAGAGGAGAATGTTGTTGAGGCAAAGTGGTGATTGGGTGATTTCCGTGAGTCCGAGTCAATTTCGGGGAAGCAGTGTTTTCCTGTACCAAGGTATCTCTCCTGGAGGTGTTATCTACTGCTACTAGTCTCTTATCCGATGATAAGATGCTTGTTGGATAGCTTGATGGTTCAGGAGGATGTTGTGAGGATGATCTGTTGGCTGCTTGTTCGCCAACATAGGTGAAGATATGTACACGCCCTGCGCCCTGAGTCGCTCCTTCACGAGAGACAAATTGCTCAACATCAGTAGGTGCCTCATCAGAACCGTTCTGTGAGCGAATACTACTCATAGATACCAGATCGATGTCTATGCCGGTCGATATAAAGAGTGTTTTGAGAAGAGACCACTGTTGTCTTGTGAGCCTAGACTGAATGAGGGAATAAACAAAAGGACTTACTAAGCTTTGAAGTGTAAACCAGTATTCTTTGAGACACTCCAGAATAGACACTGCAGCTTTGACCCTCCCCATTCGTGAAATCTGGAGTCTGCGCTGAGCGACGAGGGACTTAAAGTGGACCGTAATAGCAACGAATGCAGCATAACCAGTTATACTTGGTAGCATTGATAGGTCCGGGTGATTCTCAGTTAAGAGAGTAGCAATATCCAAGATAGAAGCGGCATGATGCGTCGATTCCTCGACCGATAATTTGACAAGTCGTTTTGAGATGACTGGATTGATCACCGTGTTTGAGAAAAGCGGTACAATGGAGGAATGCAAAACACAGGCACACAGGTGATAGAGAATGTGCAGTGTAAAGAGATTCGAAGTATCAGGACTCTGGGAGAGGAAGGATCTTGCGTCAAGGTTTCGGAATCTTGGGTGGAAACTTTCAAAGATATGCTTTAGGCGCCGGTCTAGCTCGAAGAGTGATGAAATTTTTATAGATGGATCGTTCGATTTTTCATCATTGTGCGACTTGACGAAGTTTTGAATTTCCCACCTTATAGTGTCAGCACAACAGCTAATAGATAGCTTCATAGTACAGTACATACCATAAACAAAATAGTTTTACAAGCTCGCCCATAGCCGAATGGGGTCGGTCGAGTTCCGAAGGACCGTGACATCCTATATTCCCTTTATCATCGAAGAATTCCCTCGAGGTAGGTTTCTCGGAAGCCCAGGACTCCTCGTCAGATGGAAGTAACAGTCCCACTGCTTCCCTCCACGGATCAGACCTGAAAGGTGCATTCTCTTGACTGATACACGAGGTAATCCAACATGACCAGAAACATCTTCTTTCTAGCTCATATGACGCTTGAAAGGGCCCGGGCTTAGTAGGAAAACCTTGTGGAACAGGGAAATTCAAAAGACGAGCAGTCTTGTAGGCAATGTCTGAATGTAGTGAGAATTGCAACAGTCTCGTGGTTGGCTTGGACACTCACGGGTATGCATATGAGTTCTATCTGTTTGGCCAACAGAGAACCAATAAAGTGCCAAGTTTTGACAAGCCTGCACATTCTCGAGGCGTGGTATATCAGCTAGCATAAGCACTCTCTGGCTCGCAGCTGTTGCCCATTCCAAGCCTTGATTCGCCGAACCTACAGCCGAGAGCATGGAAAGCCCGAAAGCACCCGCATTTTCGTCACTTTCCTGGCGTGAGCGCTTGAGTGGTTGTCGGAGAAAGCTGGGAGATATTTTAGCTTTACAAGCAAAGACTCTGTTCATTTTGAAAATAACCCTACATGGAGGCGAGCGCAAAGATGCTCAGAGCAACAAAGTCGGGAACTCTATTAGCTGCGTACTCGGAGAGTAACGTTTTCTTATGAAAGAGTAGCGAAGCATTGTATAATCGCGAAAAATAGATCTCAAGCAAGAAGACGGCAACCTCTGGTGATGGTAACGTGACGGTAGTTGAGGCTGCACCTGCACCTGCAAGGGAGGGGGGGATAAAGGGAGAACGGTAATCGTGAGAGTCGGATTGCATCCGATGCTGATGTCCTACGTCATCCACGAATGGGGGAGCTCGAGCGAGGTTGTCCTTAATGGAGGATTCTTCCTGCTGCGCGTCCCAGCTTGAGCACCCAACAGGAAGCCGGTGCTGGCTTTGCACTCTATCAGTCCCCTCCAACTGGGCAGTGCTGGCTTGTGCCTTTTGAACCCTTTGCTCGGCCAAAGCCTTCCTGTCAACTGGGGGAGGGTAATCGCAAATTGCAAAAATGCTCCTACATCTGTTGCAGCTCGGGGTGTCTCGCGAACACTTCAACTGTAGCGCGAATGAGAAAAGAACCGTTGAGTCTCTACGGTGCTCTAGCGCTTACCTTCTGCTTGCGGCAACGTCGACAGCTTGGACAGGTGGCCATCTTGGTTTAGAACTTGGAACCTCGCACCGGGGGTGGAGCGTAAAGGAGCGGATGAGTGATGGAGATTGATGTGGAGTGCGGAGAATGAGGCGATGTGGAGAATATACTCTCGTACCTCCGTACAGTACAGTGAGGTAAGTCCGTGCCGTGCGATCAGGCTATTTTTCAGGTGCACCAGGTGTTAAATTTTCCAAGTCAGCGCCAAGACCTTGAAGATTTAGAATATCTGGAAAAGATACTAGTTTGGGACTTGAAACACACCAACGTCAACTGATTAAACCATGGTACTGTACAGTACTGTGCAGTATTGTAATAGTAGGTGCGTCCTGCTCCTGCGAAATTGCAAAGCGGATGCGCGGTAGGAAGACGCACCGATTATTAATTACTGTACAGTACAGTAGTTAAAAGGTATTTTTGCTACGAGGGTACTGTACTGTACTATAGCGAAAGCTATCGGCTCAACGCACAGACTGGTCCCTTCAGTACTGCAAATGCAAGTCCCAGCCGTTAGTACTCGGGCTCGAGGTGTGCCGTACCGCTCCAAATTTAGCCACGGCAGGACTAGAACTTTTCCAGTTAGGCGGCGCGGCGTCCAAACCCTCAGACCTCGCCGGGCTACGAAGTCCGTACTCGCTGTGCTCTTGATATGATATTCTACTACACTGTGTAGTGCAGTAGTACCCCGGTACCTTCGTAACTTCGTAAGTAGATTTAAAATCCGAAGCCTACCCGAATATCGACTTAGTTGTTTCCAAGGACGCAGGATATTTCGACAATTAAATCGATTTGACATCCAGCATAAAGCAGAAGTTTGTTTTGCTTATATAATTATACTGTACTACTTCAAAGTTTAAGTTTGGGAAAACTCAAGGTGCACAGCGAGAAATAGAGCATAGTTTATGACAAAGTAAGTAAAAAGGTTACAGCCTTGAACCAATAAATAGCTTTATTAGCGGCAGCTCAATTAATTCCTTTAAGATTGTTATAAATAAAGTATAGCAATAGGTTTAAAGACCTGGAGCTTAACGATTTCCTTATAAGCGACGGCTTGTAGTGCGATATTCTATAGAGCAAATTCTAGGTGGCTGTAGCAGTGTGCAGATAAGACGTGAATAATAGGACTACCACCAGAACTCTGATGGGAAGTATATTACTGCTTAAACTGCTTACTTGTGAGGAAGCGAGGTGCCTCGGAATGTGAGTCCCCGCCATTGCGACAAAAACCAAAGGTCAATCCTTCACTAGTATCGTCGTCTTTAAGATTATTCTTGAAATATGGTGCGATTGCTATGACTACAATCGTACTGTACATTTAGCAACCACTAATCCCTCGAGCAGCATTTAAACTCCTTTACTTACGTTTATAAATCTAACGGCTCGAGGCCTCAAGATGCACCGATGAGTTCTTGTGCTGACCAGGGGCCTGCTGGCTGCTAAATGACTGGTCACACTCGTTATACTCGACGACGACAGGATGAGCGGGCGAGTTCTTATGCTAGTCAAGTGCCTGCGGACAGCCAGATGACCAATCAAACTCGTTTTGTTCGTAGACGATAGGATAAGCTAGCGAGGCCATGTGCTGGTCGAGAGCTTCCTGACTGCGGAGCGACCGATCACAGTCGATTGCAAAGCCCCTTTTATTCCTGAGAATAATCCTCGTTAAGCCAAGGATCACCCAGCAATTCCTTTGCCGTACTTCGTTGCTCCGGCATCCACTTTACCATCCGACGGACAAAGTTGATAAACATCTCCTTCTCTTTCCCTGCGACATGAGATACATTGCTCTCAAAACTAAAGTCCTTGGACAGAACGCTGAAGTTCTCAAGATTGCCTGTGGGATCCAGATTAGCATGCTAGGCACAAAGAATTTGCACTATAGGAGTAGGCGCACCGTCGGATCGGTAGAACCTCGATGCCCTTTTCCCCGCGACAAGGAGTCCATTCGGTGGAGGGCCGAGGAGCGCTGTGATATACGCAAGATGCTTCTCATCGTCGTACTCGCCGATTTCGTGGGCAATCACAGCGTCAAAGAGGGTTCGTCCTTCAATCAAGTCCCAAGTCTGCAGCCAACGTTAGTTTCAGGTCTCGGACGCTGAAGGAGGGACTTGCAAGTACTCCTAGACTCCATATGTCCGCGCTGTACGTGAAGCCTGCATCCAAGATGACCTCAGGAGCGCGATACACCTCCGCTTGAATACAGCCATCTCGATGTACGCCGCCCCGAACTGAGAGATCAAAGTCGGTGATTTCGATTAAGCCTGTAGGGCCTGCAGGCTTCTCGTAGTCTCTTCGCGAAAGGTAGATTATGTGTCCGTCCTCGTAAACCTTTTGTGGGAGCGGCTTTTAGTATTCGTCTTGTGCATATTGTGCCAGGAGTGATTTGTCTTCCAGCTTGACCATAATGTTGTCGGGTTTGAGATCTGCCATGATGGTACGTAAGAATTCTGGAGATCTATAAAACCGTTATAAACATACCAGTGTGAATCACACCACACTCAGTGTGGAGATAGTCTAGACTGTGAAGAATCATCTGAAGCATGATCTTCAGTAGATCCAAAGGGATAACATTGTTCCGAAATCTTCGGCGGTACATAAAGAGGTTTTCTCGACGAGGTTCAAACACCAAGCACACGTGACTTCCTGGAATACCAGTAGCTTGGATCGAGAACGAGTCACGTAGCTTTCGAACGAAGTTCCAGCCTTCATGTCGTGTGTTTGCTTCCGATATGCAACGAAAAATATCCAGTTCAGCATCGCTGGGGGCTTTCCGGGCGTGACCATTGTTGGAGTTGATCTTGATTGCGACATATCGCTCTTTCAAGCAACGCCATCTAAGCTGGTCAGCGAATTTTATTCTGGAACCTCAGTACGAAGAAATACAGACTGATGCAAGTCTCTCGCAAGCCAGACTGTCGATCTGCTCCCATGGCCAAGTTTAGATGCAAGCTGATATCGCCTGTTGAGGACCTCGCCAAGATGAGCCGGATAGAAGTGATGGGGATCATAGAATGGCGAATTCTCCTCCTCGATTGGCCTGGAGATGTCGAGGCGGGTAGCGACGGCAGGGGAAGGTCTCCAAGGCTGCTGGCGTAGCACTCTCAAGGGAGACATTATTGAGCTCCTCTTGCTGGACTACCCTAGAGCCAGGGCCAGAGATGATGGCGTAGATGCATATGAGGCACGTCGAGAACAATAGAGTGAGTGAAGGTCGTACTGTAATGAGGTAAGTAGAGCTATTGCGTTAGCACTAGCAGCGCACAGACTATGCACTGTACGAAGGTACACACCATACCTTCGTGCTTTATTCATAGTTCCATGGCTTCAAAAGCATTTCAGTTGCCAACGAAGCTCAAGCCACAGCAAATGGCGCTCGATGGGTTGAAACATCCTTAGATACGGCACTTCATGCAACTTGGATAGGAGAGGCAGAGCCTACGACATGGCGTTTTGAAGCACTAACTACCTGCATATAAGCGCTTGCCCAGACGAACGCTGCCCCTTCGGCGTAAATTCCCATGTACTACAGTACTTAGCTGGTCTCCTCCCACAGCACAGCCGAAACAACCTTAATTCCCGTGGATCACATATATTTGAGCTTCCCTCTCATTCAGCAATGCGCCGTCACTTCTCCTCCAATGCCCGTGCATTTCTCGAGTTTATTTGGAAGGGAACCAAGTCAATCCCATCGTACAAAGTCACTATCCAAGGAACGGCTCATGAACAACCCCAAGCTAAGTGACGCAGACAAGATTGATATAGCGCAAGTTGTTTGGAAATGATTTACTGGGCCTTAGTCCTGATAATTTCTAGCGGAGACGAACATACATCAGCGGCAGACCCAAATCTTCGTGTATCGGGTCAGATTTTCAAATACGACAAGCGCCTCACATCGGTCCATGCATATGAAGATGGAACAGTCGTTTATTCGAAGGACATTTACAATGAATCACAAGAGTGACAGTACGGTGGCGTATGTGGATTTAAGCGTTAAGTGAAAGCTGCCGGGCAATAGCTTATGGAGGAGTGGCGCTAGAATTTCACTGTCTGGTATGAAGAACGAACGGAGTTATTGAAGAATTCCAGGCATCATGCCCTGTTTCAGTCTACTCGCAGTACATATTGTGCCAGACGAACGCAAGTATCGCTGTAATCCCGGGGGTTCCGCCTGGCTTCAATTAAGCCCATGATCCAGATTTTGTATTCCATCACTCTACAAGCTTTTGGAGCATACCTTCGTAGCTTGCGGCCACCTTTATTGAATAGGAGTAATAAATATTGCAAGACTCCCAAGAATCTCTTTTACCACTAACACATTTGCCAAACCGTTTCTTACTTTGTTCAAATGGCTATTATACCTCCAGCATCCCCCCACTCCCACCCTCCAAAGGATGACATTGTTGCTCTCAAAAGGGCAGATCTGTAGATGAGGCCGCTCACGTCGAAGGGACTCTCAGACTCTTCGACAGCAATGATCGTGTCCGAAAAATCCCAGTCGCATCTGATGATCCAGCAGACCCGCTTACCTAGTCTCCCTGACAGCGATATCTCGTTCTCATATCCCTTTATATTTTTGACATTGTGGGAATTGCTGAACAAGAAACACAAAGAGTAGGAGGCTGTCCCTCATCTTCCAAAATATTGGCATGTTTAGCACGACTCTCGAAATGCAAGGCAGAAATTATCGGGCAAGTGGCAAGCTACCCCTCTCTATGTATTGGAATAGGGAACTTCCTTTTTGTTCATCTTTCCATGATGTCGAGCAGTAAGTCTTTCTTTTCAACAATATCCTCGCACTGGCGACAATAATTTTGAGTACAGTACAATATTGGACGGTTTCAACACTCATTTAGCAGCTCTGTACCTCCAGGGACTAAGCTATGGCATCAGCCATTGTCTGGTAAGTTCTATTCAGTTGTTTTAAGCTCTGATTAGGCATTGCCAGCATCTATGTCAAGTTGCCAATAATGATTCTTGATATTACTTTTCTCCACTATCATAGCTATAGATGTGTACGTGTGAATTGCACAAACCAAGGGAACCCCTGCTAAATTTGAGGGCAGATTTCTACGGGGCAAGTGCCAGAGCAGGATCCACGGCTTTGTTGGTTGCCATACCGTTTGTTGTCCAGAGACAGGCTCAGATTGGAGGACCAATTACTGGTTCGGGTTCTCCGCTCTGTCTCTGTCTCTCGTTCTGGCCACCTTCCTCCCCGAAACAATGTTCGCTTAAGTGTCTGTTATGATTGACGGACAGTTCGTCATCACTGATTAGTACGGGAATGTGACTATTGTAACTACACAAACTACTCTAGCTATCATGCAAGGTCAAAAATATTCACTAAACCATGACCAGAGCCCAGATTTGGCTTACCTGGGAGAACTCCGACCATTGAAACGCCAATACAAGAGGCTCAGGAACTTCCAGAAAACTTATACAGAGATTTTATTGTCGTTGCTGAATCCATTTATAGCCGGGGTGCTTCTTGTTAACTCCCTTCTCTTTGGCGGCTTGGTGTCACAGTCTGTTACGTACTGGTCGAAACTCGAGTCGCCCCCTTGGAATTTCGCCCCAGGTGTGGTGGGTACAGTACAGGTGGGGTCATTTGTTGCAGCCCTCATTGCGCTTGGCTTGTCTGGAGCTACAATTGACTGAATCTCTGGCCATATCACAAGAAGGGACGGGGGCGTACGTCAGCTAGAGCATCTCTTGCAAAATTTCATCCTGCCCAGCTGTCTCGGAAGGTAATTCTTGCAGACGAAAAGAGCGTAACATTAGGTCCCAGATTTGACCATCGAAGACCGAGGTTTGTAGGGCTATTTTCCAGGAGGGATAAACCCTTTCTTAATGTCGAATGGGGATACAACTACTTGGCTGAAAGACGGAGACGAATTCGCTTTGGCTGGACAGATAGTGCGACAAGATGGGACTGCCACTGGGTTTGGGGAGTGCCGAGGGATATTGGAAAGTGCCTTGCCGAACCCGTAAACAATGAAATAAATCTGGCTTCATATTTGACAAAGATCTTTTAGATTGCGAGAAATAACAGGCTTATGTATTGATATAGAGGCAAGCAGTGTAGCATGAGCTATGTGAAGACTTCTTTCATAGTGAGTGATCTTAAAAAGGAGAGAAAGGGGGAACACCGAACAGCGTAAGTGAGTTCAACTGAGGCCTGAGACCATAAACAACTGCTCCATCTTACAGACCTGGGATGGAATACCACTGTTCTGATACTTGATCTGTTCAAGTAAGCACTTCAGAAATATTACTTGCCCAAGCATAGAATGCCACAGAATTTCTCACGTGTTACCCCTTAATTGCCGAGCCCCTTTTTCCATAAAGCATTCACTAGATTCTCAATAAAAACTCTATCTATCGAATATATGATTATAGTCTTATCCTAAAACCCCGAAACTGGCTTATTAATCAGAGAAATCTCTAATCCCAGCATAGAACACCTTATGCGCCACAGAGAGTGTACAGTACATCTCCAGCCTCAGTTTTATCCCGCATACAAACGCAAAATAGGCGGCCGGGCACACGATAAGCAAAGCCATTCCTCATCCTATTACGCTACCAAAAACGTGCTCGAAAATGGCGACATGCAACAAAAGCCCTCTGGCACCATACACCCCCAGCGCCTCTCGTAAACTGTGCGTACAGTAATTCATCCAGGGAGCGCACACCCACATGTCAAGAGTAAGTGGGAAGCGAGGCGGGATCTCCCAAAGATAAGGGATTGCTGATTCTGTTATCTCGAGGAATTGTCGAAGGAAGGCTGGTGGTTGGAGCTGGGGTATCGAGGGCAGCGAATAGAGGGCGTGGGTTTTGTTCCATGGGCGAGCTGGCCTGGTACTGTACTCCGTACCTGAGTAGAGAAGGCTGCATTGCGTCATAGAAACTCCTGAGAATTTCAAAGGCTGCAGAATACAAAGATATGGAGTGCAGTGTTTGCTTTCCTTCCATCTCAAACAATAGATTTCCTCTGTCTCCCTCCTGTCTCCCAATTCACCTCTCAAACTCACCTCCCCATCACCTCTCCCTCTCAAGGACACCAAGTCCAGCACCATTCCCTCGCCTCGCGATACTGCTAAGTCAACACTTAGTATTGACTCTAAGTGCAACAAACCTCGATCCTCATCTCATCTTATCTCGACCACCACCCTCGCAAGTGCAACGCCGAGCCTCTAGTTCGACCAGCCAGCAAGGCCATCGCAAGGCCATCAAGGCCATCAAGGCCATCATTCGCAAGGCCATCCACAAGGCCAACAAGGGCATCAAGACCATACATAAATCAGCTGTCCTCCCCCTCCATTTCTTTTTCCTCCCTCCAACAACCACGCCTTTTCAATTCCACCACAACCCATTCTCTGACACATTCATCCTTCGCACCCCCATCCCCAGTCCAAGGTATGTAAGATTACTCTCCACCCAATCACAACGCACTCTTCCCTGGAGGTGACAGCGCTGATTGCGGAATTGCGGTCGCGCTTCTTTGCGATTTTGATGGCAAAGTGGGAAGAGCTGATGGCATGGTTTTTGCTTTGCGCCAAGACTATCCCGCTTCCTTCTACAGAACTCATGATCATTGATCTCCAGCACTGATACTACAATATTTCTACGAGTCTGCTGTCTCGCAGAAATTTATCTCACCTTGATTTCGATCTTTATTTACTTGGCGCTACAAAGCTCTGGTTGCTGATTCTGCTGTTTACTTTTAGCCCAAGGACTGTCGATTCTCCCAACTACAATCTACTACGAGATACGAACGTCTAGCAATCATGAGTGCTCGCAACAGTGTTGAGGTCTCTCACGGCCGCGGTGGTATGTATTTCCAAGATCGGAATTTTGCAAGGACGGAGGCTAACTAGTGAATAGGTGCTGGTAACATCGGCACAGATAACACCCCGTATGCTCACCCCGGACTATACTTACTCTTCTCATACGGATCACTGGCTAACGAGCCGCAGATACGGCGATGGCGAGATTGTTCGTGAGGGTGTCGTTGGCGACCACGGAGACGGCGCCTTCAGCACTGGACGTGGCGGCGCTGCAAACATTGGTTCTCCCCACGTCAAGGCTACAGCTCGCAAGGATGGGGTTGCTATCCCAGAGCTTGCTCTCAAGCCTGCTACGAATGAGGCCTATCATGTCGGTCGTGGTGGAGAGGGCAATGTTCACGAGTCGGAGGAGGCACCTCGCTCGTATGTCGGCTTTGCTGACAAGATGAAGGCGAAGCTCTTTGCAAAGCTCAAGAAGGGTGGAAAGAAGGGCAAGGTCGATGCTACCCCCGCCGCTGTTGCTCCCAAGGTTTCTGCCCCGACTAGTGTTGCTTCTGAGGCTCCAAAGATTGATACCCCCATCGCTGACACCACCAAGGCCGCTGCTCCGGTCACTGCAGAGGCCCCAAAGATTGACGCCCCAGTCGCCGCAGAGACTCCTAAGGTCGGTGCCGCTGCTCCAGCTGAAGCCGCTAAGGTCGAGGCTGTCGTTTAGATCTTCCATCTGGCTTTGCGTTCCTTCAGGATGAGTTGCGGTGGATACCATAGCGCATTCTGATTCGGAGTTTGGGATGATTTCGGGTTGATACCAAGGGCTTTACAGCTCGACAGTGCGTTCCTTTCATGCGGATTTCGAAATAGAAATGAAAGCATGATTTCAAAAATGTCCAAATGCCTCCGTGAATGCTACCTTCTTGACTGAAAATCGAAATTGCGTAGAACCTGAACAGTTCATTCAAGAAGTGGTCGAGGTATCATGATGCCAATGGTTGGATGAATCCCTTTAATAGTATCTCCCGAAACTTAGAAATAGAGCATCACCCCTCAATTAGCTTCAAAGCCGAAACCTGATACGAAAGAAAGTGCAAGTTGCTATTGGGCAAAGGACCTCGAATTCGAGCAGGGGTCTCAGTGTACTAATAGCGTGACGAGGACATTCGCGCCTTGGAATTATCCTCCGAAGTACACGGCGCGTTTATCAACATCAACTCCTCCATAACCACCAGCGCTTGTCATCTATTGTTTGTCGCGCACCCGACACGACAAATTCTGTCTTCGTGTCAACTTCCTCCATCCACCTCCGTCGTGTAGCCACATCCACCTCTATCGCGCCTGCTCTGTTTCCCATTGAGGGGCTTCTCCCTTTTAGCAGTTTTGCGCCGACTCTACCACGTAACTATTGACATTCAATACTGCTCACTGCTGTATCTTCACCTCCACAGTATCGCCCGCTTTTTGACATCAGGCCATCATCTTGCAGCGCGCTGCGCAGATCCGACTTCAGGAAGCTGTCGAATCCGTCTTAGGCCACAAACAAGTTCTGTGCTTCCTCGCCATGGCACCAAAACATGGCTTAGGCTCTGACGACCAGCCTCTTGTCAAGAGAGCTAAATCAGAAACAACTCCAGCTTCTCGTTCTGCCACACCCGCCGATCCAAACGTCAAGGTTCCCTTCGAGGTCAAATACCCAAACAAGGATAGCATAAAGAAGCTCAGCAAGAAGGAGCAGGAACTGGCAAATGCAGCGGAGTGGCAGGTTAGCCCTTTTGTATCAGAGAGAAACGAAACCCCCGGGGAGATGGATCAGTTTTACACGGTCACACCGATTAGTGAATGGGAGAGCATGAAGAAGTACAACAACTTCATCAGTAAGTTTGCTACTTCGTGAGTTTGAGATGGGTATCTACTAATATGGTCGATGGGCAGTTCAAGGTGAGGTCTATAAGAATAGCCAGTTCGTATTTGTGAGAGGAGAGGGTACCCCGAAGAATAAGGACACAGAAGACAGACCTAAGGATTTCTGGGTTGCAAGGATACTACAGGTTAGGGCAAAGAACGCACAGCATGTGTATGCGCTGGTTGCTTGGATGTACTGGCCTGAAGAGCTACCTCCTCCGGCTATTAAAGCTCACGACCAGGAATCGAGGGAGTCGGGGAAGCGGAAGTACCACGGACAAAATGAGCTTATTGCAAGCAACTATATGGAGGTTCTAGATGTGCTTTCGTTTGCTGGCAAGGCTGATGTATTTCACTGGACTGAAAAAGATGATTTACCAGACGCAGCAAAGCTATACTGGCGACAGACCTTCTGCCGAGAAACTCAGAAGCTCTCAGTAAGTCCCCCCTCCCTTTTTCGCATTGCAAACGCTAATCAGCCTAGACAATCCGGAAACACTGCATTTGTAACGGTCCCTTCAACACCGATTTCCCAATGCTCATCTGCGATAACGAATCCTGCCAACTCTGGTTTCATCAAAATCCCTGCCTAGTAGAATATGTCTTGAACAAGACCTACGACCGCATGGTGGGAACAGAGACGAGCGGCATAGCGCGAGCCAACGGCAAGAAGCCTAGGCAAAAGAGGTACAAGGGATATTTCAGCGCGAAACTCGACGAAAACGTGGAGCCGCCTAAGATTGTGATTACCGATGAGAGACAAGGGGCAAGCCCTAAGACTTGGGAGGAGACGGTTTCCTGTCCGAAGTGCGGAGTCGATTTAATTGGCTGAGCACGAGCAACCTTCAGGTCCTATGGAGAAATACGTTTTAGGCAGTTCTGGGACGTACGCAGAGCCCAGTCCAAGTTGCGCTATGCTGGGACCTTGTGACTGCCTATGATAGAAGCATGATTGGAGGGGGGGTTCTGTGAAGAGAGCAGAAAACTAGTAATCAGACGGGTGATGATTTGGTTGAGAGGGTTTGGGGGAGGGGCGGCTTATTCTGGGTCTTTTTAGTGAAAATATTCTCAGGTTCTCAAGTCTAGGGGTGGACGCTTGGAGTCAGGCGTTTACAGCTTGATTACAGTCGATAATGATTCTCTCTAGGTTTATAGCGAGTTTACATATGAATGAAAATCCGATATTTCAAAATACAGGAGTTTCTGGCAGCTGTTTGGGAGATGTGTGGATATGGCACGAGAGAGTGGAAATTGAAGCGGGGGGTGAGAACCAGCTTTGAAAGGCAGGTAAATTGAACTCCAACCCAATAAAGAGAGCAGGAATCTATCAGATATCGCTCAGGTAGCAAAGCGTGACAATCAAATCGTCAGACTCGCAGATTACAGGCTTAAACATCATCAACATTGCGCACACCACACGAAGTAAATTCCAGCCTCCAAGCCTCCTCCTTGCCACTCTTCCCCTTCATTCATTACATCGTTTCCAGCACCTATCTACCTCCCCACACACCAGCCGATGAATTCCTCAAAGCTAAGAAAGGAACACACTCATCAATCTCACGAGGTATATTTGCTTTCTCAGGCACTTCTTGGATGGAGGAAAGCAGGGCCAGGTTTCTAAACGATGTATTTACACAATCTAAGCAATCTAAACAGCAAGTAGCTATCCCGTTCAAGGCACCGTGCATTAAAATACCTGTGTGAGTAAAGCAGCAGAGAAGTATCGTTCTTGGGATCATGGACGGGAGCTTATTACTGTTACTACTGCTGTTGGTGATTGCGGGGATAGCGGAGGTGGTTTGGAATAAAATGAAATGAAATGTAGAGGGGTGGGAATATGGGAAGGAAGGTTTCTTGTAGGTGGTTGTTATGACGTTAAGTCAGGAGATGCTTGTTAGGCAGTTGCTTTTGGGAAGTGAGGTGAGAAAGAGCGGGGGCAGAAAGAAGTCTCCTCCCTGGGAAACTACAACCCTGGTTAGATTCGTGCTTGGAAGTCATGCTTTCATTCTTTGTATCTTGCACGAAAGATGAAGCTGTTTGGCTGGAGCAACAACAGTCCGAGAGTCACAAGAAGGACTCGGAATGGGAAAGGTGTGGGGTTTTTATTCTGGTTGACGCGAGTCTATCTGTACACTAATATTCTATGTCTATTCAATACCACTTTATTATCTGTGGCCGTATTTGCATTTCATGTACTTCCGTATACTCGATTATGCGTGCTATTTCCACAGTGCGTTCCTCCCCCGCCACCAATTATCCCCGACCATTGACCACCCGTTGAAGACAGTCTAGTTGAGCGATCAAACGAGCAGCTCATCATCCGAAGACTCAGCTTCAATGACAGCCTTGCCTTTGGTCTTGCGAGTCCTAGCCTCCCTGACCGGGCGCGTCACCATATCAAGAATTGTACCCTGGCTGCGCTTTCGAGATGGTAGAGTCTTCTCCTCTTCCTTCTTAGTAACGATCTTGACTTTCGTCTCCTTCACTTCTGTCTTCTTCTCCAACTGCTTTCCATCCTTCTCAGAGTCCTCGATACCCCTCAACAGCATCTCCTCCACCATCTTCATGCCCATCTCCTCTGCCTTGACTGCATCAAGCTCATCACCAGCAACTCGCTCATCTAGCTCTAATTTCGTCTGGCCGAGCTTGTAGATTGGCTCTTCGATCGTGCCTTTAGTGACGAATCGAATAACTTCAACAGCCCGCTTCTGTCCAAGACGATGGGCGCGATTCTCGGCCTGTAAATCGTCTTGTGGATTGAAACTCCCGTCGAAGATAATGACTTTATTAGCGTACATCAAGTTGATACCTGTGCCACCAGCCTTAGTAGTAAGCAAGAAAGCCGTAATCGACTCATCATTCTTAAAGTTGTCGATTAGGGGTTGACGCTCGTTGATAGAAGTACTGCCGTCGATGCGAGTGAAGGAGATGAGAGAGGTGTTCATGACTGCTTCAAGAATATCGAGGACAGTGGAGAATTGAGAGAAAATTAGGACACGGTCGCCGTTCTCCTTGTACTGCTTAACGAGCTTGACCATGGCGTCGACTTTACCTGAATCCATCCATGCTTCACCGGGGAGGTCGAAATTTTCAATGCACTTGTAGTGCCAGCGGCACCATTGGTGAAGAATGAAGTCGGAGGCGGCGCGCATTTCGGTGATGAGATGGATACGCTTATGGGAGGAAGGGAATGAACCTGGTTCATGCTTGCGAAGAAGGTCGGCCATGATTTCAATCTTGTCATCGGTGAAATGACGGCGGAAGAGGAGGGCGTGAATGGAGGCCTTGCGGAGTTGCATCAAAGGGTTCTGCTCATCAGACTTGACGACCTTCTGCCCATCGCGGCGGGCTATAGCTCGTGCTCTTGCTGCGTCGAGGTGACCATCGTAGATTGCCTTCTGGCTAGGGTTAAGGTCGCAGAACTGTACTCTACAGGTCTTGACAGGTAGATTCTTAACGACTTGCGCCTTCTTGCGGCGGAGAACAAAAGGAGTCAACATAGACCGAGCACGGGTAACGCGTTGAGCAGACAGTAAAGCTGTATGATCAGTGTCTCGAGTCGAGGCTTTGACCTTGAAGATTAAGTCTAGATCGTCTCTAAGATCATTGAACACCCCTGGCAAGATGAAAGCTAAAAGAGCAGTAAGCTCTTTGAGGTTGTTTTGCAATGGTGTACCAGTGAGAAGGAGCTTAAAGTCAGCTGGAATCTTGACAAGTCCCTGATATCTCTGAGAGTTGCAGTTCTTCAGCATATGACCCTCATCATAAACACATACCTATCAAGAATTAGCAATCACTCGAAACGAATATGAATCTCTAAACTTACAATAGGTCTAAGCCGACGCATAAACTTGTTGTCCTCATTCTTTGCTGCCATATCATATGTTGTTACAACACAGTTGACCTCATCCCGACGAGTGAGGATATCGTCAGCCATCTCCGGTCGCTCCTTCTGGCTCCCGTGGTACGGCTCAACAATCAAAGTTGGAGAGAATCTCTGGAACTCGCGCAACCAGTTCTCGAGCGTCGAAGGGGGGCAAATGACCAAGAACGGACCATTGGTACCTGTCTCAACCAAATGAGTGAGGAAGGCAATGACTTGAACAGTCTTTCCAAGACCCATCTCATCGGCCAAAATACAGCTCAAACCTAACTTGTACATCATGGCTTGCCAGTTGAGACCGACAATCTGATAATCGTTAAGCTTCAAGTCCTTGCTCATCGACTCTGGCTTCTGCAAGAACTTGACATCCCGCTTCTTGGTCACAACTTCGACTTCATCATCATCATCGGCGGCAGCAGCAGCATCGCTCGTCGACTCATAGCCGCTCTCGAAAGAAGTCATCTCAAGCTCCCCATCCTTCTTTGCACCAAAGACATCGAATCCCCACTTCGCCATCTCCTCAGCCGGGCCCTTCCCCAACTCCTGACACTTAGAAACAAGAGTATCGATAGCATCATAGCCTTTAAACATATTCTCAGCAATATCTATAATGCGCTCGCCAATAGGAGCTCGAGTACTCTTCTTTCCGCTTGCCAATGTCTTCTCAACAACTCTGGCAGCAGCAAGACTCTTGAATGGCTTGGCGGCAATCATCGTCTCGGCGTCTTCCTTCTTGATAGTTGAAGAGCTAGTCAGTTCTAAGATATCGTTTACCGTAGCTTCATTCAGCCACTTCAGCAATCTGCGGCCAACATCGGGATCTTCTTCAACTTCAGTCTGAGGTTCGCCATCTGTAGACTCATAAGACATGACTTCAACAGGGGAATCTTCTCTAGAAGCGGGCTTAGACGAGGAAGGGGGTCCAGCAGGAGAAGAATCAGTAGGGTTTCTTCGTCCCTGAATAAGTCTCTTCTTCTTTGGCTTTGTCGGTGTAGCGTTGACATCAGACGACTTTCTCGGAGCGTTCGTACCAAATCTATCTCTGATCGACGAAACGTTATCCAAGGTTCTCTTCATCTGCGGCTCTGGCTTTCTCTGATTGGATGCTTGTGGGCAGTCGTCCATAATAGGAATCGCTGACTGAACGCTCTTGCCTGGTGACGACTGAGCAAGAACATCGCTCGTATCAGCCATATTCCCCCTCTTCTGGATCAAGATATCCTGAATCTGGGTAACCGTGAAACCTGGGAAGACAGTCCTAAGCCTAGTGATCTTGCCCCTCATGTCCTCATCCATGACATCCAAAAGTCTAATATCCGAAATGGGCTGGGCTCGCTCCGGTCTTGTTTGCAAAGGCATTCTGGGGCCCGGCATACCATTTCGGCCAGGTTGGTAGACGGAACTCTGGACAATGTTGTGGAACTTCGAATTACCATTCGTGTTTGCCCCAAAAGAATTTCCCCCGCTCTTTGTAAACGAAGTCTTCTGGAGATTAGCCTTCTCCTCCACCTCATCGTCACTAGCACTCCTGCCCTGAAACTTCGGTCCGTCATCGTCGTCTGAGTCGAGGGAGATGACAGCCTTATTTGGCTTGAACACAATACCCACAGGAGCTCTGTATACCGTCCCAGCAGGAGCCATCAGGGTCGCCACTCCAGAGATATATCTTGGGGGTCCCCCATTACCACCACCCATACCAGGACCTCCGCCATAGACCCCATTACCATTAACCCCGTTCACCTTTAGCGGCACAACCGAGCTGTAGAAATCCCCCGCACCCTTCGAATACACCCCCCCATTAGTCGTAACAACCCTCGGCAAAACCCCATTCTGTACCCCATTCTCCTTTGTAGGTGTCGTAGTCATGGAACCCGCTGCCCTCTTCGACGTCACGTTCATACCATCCTCCCCTCTAAACGGACTACTAGCCGGAACCTGCACCACACTATTCGGGCTACTTCCCCTAACCCCATTGTTATTAACCTCCAAGATCTGGGTCGGCTGTGTCTGCCACTTCGCTCCTTGATCTAAGATCTGCGTAGGTTGCGTCTGCCAAGCGCCCTTTCCCGGCGTATCAGGCACGAACCCTTCAAACAAGTCATCACCGTCGTCGTTCTCAGAGTTATAAGCCTGGGTGTTGGAGGCGGAGTTGGAAGTGCTGTTGTATCCCGAGGCGGTTTTTTGACGCTTGACTGCCGGCCCGGGGGAGGAGAGAAGGGCCGAGCTGGGAGAGGCCATGATTCTTTACTTGTGTGCGGGATGTGAACTATGGTGGAGGGGTGGAGGGGTGGAGGGTGGTTGAAGGGGGGAGTTTGAAAGGGGAGTTCTCAATGAGGTAGAGGCGGAAGCAGAATTCACTTTCTGTCTCGGGCGGTGACGGGACCTGGGCCGCTCTGAAAAGATTTCTATTCCTTATTGCAATCCAGCAAAAGCTGTTTTGCACAAGAAATCGCAGAAGAGGATTGTGTTGCGAAACCCTGTCCAAGGTTAAAGAAAGAGGACATGGGAAAAAGATATGGTGTTAGGTGGTAGTGGTAGAGCAATGGGCGCAATTCACTTCCCCACCAAAGCAATGGAGAGGACTCGGCTACCGTATAGTAAAAACGCGAAAGACGAGCCAGGAGACGCGAAGTCATGACGGTGCGCTAGTCGCAGCTACAGTAGCAGCCAACCACTTTACAGGCTCGTCCTGTTCATAAAACAAAGGCAGTATTGACGTTCTGCTCACGAATCCAATATGACGACTAGAAGAGCTGTGAATAGTGAGAAGGAGCAGCTTTCTAAAAATGAGGTCGACTTCAAGCCCAAGGAGGGCGAGAGGTCTAACATTACTCCTGCGGTCCCTGCGTATGTTTTCTCTCCCCCCATTCGTATCATGGTCACATGAGACCATGAATTGGATTTTCACGACAATGACTATGGTTCGGAAAACAAGTGATGAGAATTCTAGCTGATGATAAATAGGCATGTGATCTATAAGCTACTAGGCTTTACATTCGCTATGGTTGTCTGTCCCATTGGGAGTTACTTCCTAACCCTAAACACAATCTTCCGAGGTCAGTCTCTCCTTATATCCACTCATCCCAGATCAGCACTCGTTTGCTGGCTAGGTATCCCTGACCCATATGTTGTGTTTGCAGAGAAGGATATTAACCTTGTATTCGTAGGAAATTCAACCTATGCCGGCGCCCTCGCAGCAATCATGGCAAACGTTGTGCTTATAGGCTACGTAATCGTCGCATTCCAAGAAGACCAAACCGAGACCATGGCAGCAGCAGAGAAAGAGAAGAAGGGAAGATGAGGGCTTCTCCCCTTCCCACTCATTGGATTCCAGAAAGAGGCGTGAGATGAGTTGGCTCGTGGATAGAGCCAGTTGCTGAGGAGTAATGACGAAGCATTTGTTCATTTGGCTTTGGAGTTGAGGAGAAGAATGGAGTGGGATGGGCTGCACAAGGTAACTTGATCTGGCTCGGCGAAAGGGACTCTGTCATGATTGGGGGCCGGGTGTACGAAATAAGTGATGGCTTGAGAATTGAAATGATATCGTATATCCAAAGACTATGGCATGAATAATCCGGATATGCCGAATTCCCTACCTAACTGCTGAGAAACCAGGGGAAGAAGGCCAAAAAGCCTAGAAACCCTATGCGTAGACTATCACCTATTCATTATACCCCTGTACAGTACACACCAATTATCTACTTACTTAGCTCGTCAGCAACTGCTCCAAAGTCCTGCCAGCCTCCAAGCCCTACGTATCAGTCCAAGTGTCACTCTCATTCCCACTCAAAACCGCAGAGCTTCTCAGTATTATCGCTTAATAGTATTATCGAATAATCCAGCTTGGATTACATACGAATGTTCACTATGGACATTTGATCTGTGATCTGCTCTGAACCCAGCCCAACCCATATACGCCGCTTCCATCCACCCCAGTCACAAAATACAGATGCAGATCCTACCCACCGCTCGTGTGTACCCATGTGCAGGTGCTCAAATTATAAACTTTGATCCAGGAATTGTGGTATCCAACAATCGTCATAACGTCGTATCCTGAGAAAAACTCCAAACTCCCGCCGCCAGACAAAGTTGTATTGGGGGGACCACCATATTCCCAGACCTCCTTTCTTTTCACTACTCAATCTATTTGTCCATTAAAAACTCCTAACCGGCTCTGCTGAATCTCTTTCCGAACCATGATTTGCGCTTCTCTCCGGGGTTTGGTCGCTCGTCCGCTGATGGCGCTTGCTGATTGGGGTTTCCATTCGCCTTGCCAAGCTTGAGGGGCACTCTTTGGATTGTCGATTTCCGTGGAACTGGTGGAGGACCTTGCTGTTGTTGCTGCTGGGGATATCCATTGCCTTGTCTTTGGGCGCCATTCGACCCGTTAGCTACATACTGGTCCTGCAAATCAACTGGAGGGGAGGATCCAAACCCGGTAAATCCATATTGCTCTCCTGGGTCCTTCGCTGGTACCGGCAACGGGGCCACACGGTCCACTGAACTGTTCTCACTGCTAGGGTCGGTCTGGTATCCTGAAGGCTCGACACCACTTCCAGATGCTGTGGTCACAGTCTCGTAAGATTGCTGATTCGTGCCATTAGGATAAACGCCTCCAACAGGGCCACCATTAAAATGCGGTTCGGATGCTGTTCTTGGGTATCGTGCGCGGTTAGGATAGTATCCATTGCTTGGTCCCATGTTATCCACATTCGTATAATAACTGTCCGGTCTGGTCATTCCACTTGGTCTTCCATCAACATAGCTGTCGGGTCTGTATGACTGCGAGCGTCCTCCATATCCTCCATAGGAGCTGTTGTGAGGGTATCTCGGCCTTTCGTCTGTCGTCACTTGTGTTCCTGTAAAATAATTTTAGCCCCGGGTCGGATAAGCGCTGACAAAAAAGCGTCCGGATAGCAGATCGCCAAGACAGCGGTTGGGCACTAGCCACCGAACCAGGGGATTTCCTTGATTTCTTTTGCATTATGATTGATCATAGCGCCAACACCGGTTTTGCCGTCCCCCTTTGGCAAAATTGAATGGATCTGTCTCCGTGGCGACCCCAAATATCCTGACAAAAATATTGGACTCCCAGAAAATTGCATGTGTAGGAGATATGTTGAACTGACCTCCATAGTAACTGCTTCGACGGTTGTTATATGATGGGCCATCGGATTCTGTAGAAACATAAACGTTAGCATTTACGAAACCCAATTGCTTGCTTCCAATTGAAGTGTAGGATGTCTGACCAGAACGCATGTATGATTTTCGCGAATAGTTACCATCAATGGCTGCTTCGAAGGATCGAATTGTATCGAGAGGCCTTTCCCATCTGCTTCTTGTTGGGTTCGAACGATCGGGATCAGCTGTGGCGTGAATGTTAGCAACGAGCTCGGCCGCGTGAATCAAAAGTACATACCAATTGGGTTTCCTAGGTTGTCACGATGTTGAATTGCTCGCAGCGGTGCAAGGGAAGATTTTACACCACTTGCAACAGCAGCTGTGAAGTGATTAGCCTTCCGAATCTGCAGATAGGCTTGAGAGGGCGTCAAGCAACAAGACTGTACTCACATGGTTCTGCCTCTGTAATTGCCATTGATGGGTCGGCTTTGGTGGTAAGTCGTCGTGATTCCTTCTCCTCGTGAGTTTCGTGCAGGTCGATCTTAGCAGAACCGCTGCCTTGACTGCTCTTGCGGGAATGGAAGCTGAAGCCGGACTTTGTTCGTGGACGCTGCTGCTGGGGTCTCTGGTAGCTCTGCTGTCTTTGCTGCTGTTGTTGGCCCGGGACAGAGGGTAATGGATGATTTGAAGACGACATGGCGATATCGAGTTATGGAAATGGGAAATAGCTGTGCAGGGTCGACTGTGGGGCCGTGTAAGATGCGGAATAGCCTTGATAGTTGTGGAGTTGGTGGAACTGAATCAAGTAACGATTGTGAATCTCTCTGTCTTATCGTGATGAAACAGAGAGTGATGGAGGAGGCTGGCGGTATCAGGCTAGCACAGTGGAGAGTGGATCCAAGCCGGGCTGGTGCTTTGAATACCGAAGCGGGAGTTTACTGCAGACTCTGCGGTACAGCGAAAGTGAACTATTGATTCTGTATTTGAATTTGTTGTTGTTTTTTTTGAAAAAATAAGGAGGACGGTGATTATTTTCTGATCCTGAAGTTGAAGTGCGCTGGCCGTGGATAGCGCATTGGCATCTGAGATCCGAATCAAGATTTACGTCCTGCGCAAGGTGTTGACTTTGAAGTTCGGGCTCGGAATGAGGACGCGTTGTGGTGTGAGTGAGTGGCCAAGAGGGTCCGAAGATTTGTTGAGGCTGCAGAAAAGAACTGGAAGGACTGGTGCTCTGAGTGAGGCTAGAGGAAAGCTGCAGCGAGTGTGAATCAACAACGTGCTTCGCTAGTACTGTAGTGTAGGTATGATGTTGCTGTTGTTGATACTGATACGAGATATTGGCAGTTGGCAGTTGGCAGGTGGTGGTTGATAGCAGTGGCAAAGCAGAAGAGAGGAAGAGAGGAAGAGAGGAAGACAGGTCAACGATTGAGGGGTTTGTACAAAGGTCCTGTACTCGGATGATAGTTTGTTCAGGTCGGGAGAAGGGTCACAGAGGGAAGGAGGGGTGTGGTAGACTTTGAGGTGTGGAAAGGAAGGTACAGTAGTTTCTACTGCGTAGAGATGACGAGCCAAGGACAAGGACGGCGAGAGTGGTACTGTACGAATATGCGACCACTTAAAGCCTCACAGGTTACAACTTATGGGGTTACTTCGTTACGAAGTTAAGGGTGGAGGAGTCGTAAGTGAGATACTGTATTCGTATTTTGGTAAACTCCAAGCTCTGTCCTGCCTTACCGATGCCGTATACGAGCTGTCGGTGGTGCATCTTGTGCATACATACGAACATAGCCCGCATCGCGTTCTTGCAGACGCACTCTTTTTTTGCATTTGCTTTTGCCTCTCTGGATGTTTCGGCCCTCACAATAACGATATCGACATCGTTGAATACAGGCCATCAGCCAGCAACTACTGTAGTCCCCCATCATCATCCCATACCATGCTTTATGCCATGCCTTGCCCTGCCCTCTGCCCTGCCCTACCAGAGTTGACCACATGAATGTCTGCGACGACGCTACTGTACTTCCTAGTACAGGAGCAGACTAGCTGTGGTCAGAACGAGTGGCACATTTTATTGATATTCAACATTCAATTTCAATTTCAATGAGTCTTCAAGAGGGTCGGACTTTCCAGGACAACTCAAACAATCAACTTCACTTAAGCGCTTACATGAGTAGACTCAGTTCGCCCTATGGACCCGAGACCCCTAGCTACCTCTATACAATACGAAGTACATACAGCTAACACACAAGCCGAAGCTGTTGATCCCCCCTAAAGGCATAAATGCACATCCTAGTCCTTAACGGGATAAACATATACTACTTATAACTCATACTCGTCTGGTTGCCAGCCCAGCCACTAACGAGGTAAAGCCAACGGTGGTTGTTATTACAATACAACCTTTGCAACCTCAACGATTTGCGATTTCTAATTGCCGAGTATATTTACTAACTGTCGAGGAAAGCGAACTTAGTAGTAAGGTA
>JAPZPB010000444.1:0-31541 GCA_037952635.1 Bryoglossum gracile | reverse complement strand
ATCCTTTTGCTAAACTAGTGTTAATATACTCCTTAAGCGTCCTTAAGTCTTCCTTTAAAGTATTATAAATTCTTTTAAATAGCGGCATACTACTTAATTCTAGTTTTATAGCATAGTCTTACTTAGCATATAGTAGTAAAGCGTTTAGCTTTGTTTTCTTCTTAAATATATCTATAAACTTATTATATGCTAATAATAGTTTCTTCTTTATTAGTAAACCCTCTATCTATTGATAGTGTTTTAACTCCTTAAAGGTAGCTAATACCTTTCTTGGGTTCTTCTATGTTATAGCAAGTATATTATCTTTATAGTTATAGTTATTAAATATTACCTCTTCTATTCTTTAATCTACGCTTAAATTATGCTGCTTAAGCTATCCTAATCCTAGGATAAGTAAATGCAACTTAATAAGTGCTATATTAAACTTAATATTCTTAGTATAGTAGTTTCTTACTTGCATTTCTACTTCCTTTATCTTGCAAGCAATATTATTATTATAGTTAATATTCTTTCTATTAACTATTACTAGTTGATAAGGATCTCTCTTTAACTTAGTTTTAAGTCCTAGTAAGGTTACTCTTCTTTTTAAGATAAAGTTCCTACTAGCTTTTAAATTTATTATAGCATAGATATTCTATCTATTAATTTAAACTATCGTAGTTAGGTGCTATAGTCTAGAGCTTGCCTAAGTTATATATAGTTCTCTCGACTATAAATCTATAACGAATCGACTTTATCGGGTTAGGGTTATAAGGTAAGAAACGAATAAGTAGTTATATATAAAGAGAATAGCTTTAGCTATATTAAATGCTACCGATTATAGGTAAAGATAATTAATTTAAGTTAAGCATAAAGCTCCTATTTAAGTAAAGAAACTATCTAGCTTATATAAAACCTTCTTGCTCTTAGACCTAGATAAACCTTAGTAGTCCTCTAAAGTCTTTAGACTTAGCTAGACCTTAGCAGTCTCTTAAAGTCCTCTTATAATTAGCTTGCTAAGGTAATTTACTTTTATTGCCTATCCTCGTTATATAACTTATCTAAGTTACTACTAAGAATTCTTTGCTTTACTTGTTAATAAGTAAGCCTTAGGCTTTTAATTAATATATGCAACTTATTACTTTATAATACTATCCCCTTTTTAGCTTAGTATTGTCCCGACGCTTAAAAATACCTTATAATAGTTTCGCGTAGTAGCTTCCTTACCTTTCCTTCGAAAATAACTTCTAAAAGAATAAAGAAAAAACTTAAACAAATTGCCCTTGCCCTCTAAATCGAAAGATCCCTTAATAATATCGAAATATCTCCTTATAATTACTATTATCGTAATTGTTGCTATTATATCGCAGCTAAGCCCGAATCTGCTTATTATACTAAGTGCTATTATATTAGTTATAGGAAGTATAACTTTACTTCTAAACTTTCTTCTCTAAATAACTAGGCTTCTTTAAATCGTTAACGCAAGAAACTGCATAATAAATAAGATAAAGCAATAATAAAGATTCTTTATCTTTGCAAAATAGAATAGCTCTTTAATTATAAAGAGAGTAAGATAATAAGATATAATATAAGTACTCTTAAAAAGCTTAATGCTACTAAGACTATAAAGTTATCTTATTAAGAGTTTGCTGCTTATTCCTTAGCGAAAGCTTCTTCTATCTTAGAAAATCTTATTATTAATCTTATATCTTTCTTTAATTTGCTTAATTTCTTTTAGTTAAGCATTCCCTTCTCTAGTCTTAACCCTTCTTAAGTAAACCTAAGTTTTGCTTATAAAACTCCACGAGTTTCTTTAAATACTTAAGATAGTTCCTTAGTTTTTATATATTTTCCGAATATAAATAATTAAGCTATTTTACTAAATACTTAATATTATTCTTAATATACTAGCAGTCTAATATTGTTTTTATATTATATATTATATTTAGGTTTACTAGTTCGATTTCTATATATAATGCGCGTGGCGCGCTTAGTAATACTAGTTTAAGGAATAAGATATAAAATACTAGATATATTCTTATCGTGTTAAGTAGCTTTAATTAGTAATTAACTAGTCCAATAACTTTACTAATTTTAAATAGTCTTAACTTCCTATAATCTAGTTTCTCGCTTAATTGTTTTATTTTAATATTTTTCTAAAGCAAGTAAACTTTATCCCCCTCTTTAAGCATAAGTTCTATACTATATTTAGCGTTATAGTATAACGCTATTCGCTATAATATAAAGCGTATATTATCTGCAAGTTATTTATATAGCGATTTAAGCTAATTTACTTAGATTTCTGCTTACTAAGCAATCGAACTTCCTTTAATCGCGGTTTTATATGCTTTAAGGTTAAACTTATAGTTAGCATAAAATAGTAATATCTTTATAGTTTCTGCTTTCGCGCTATTATATATAAATTAAGCTAAGGGCAATAGTTTTACTTAATTATTCTATTAATAGTTAATATAATAGCAAAAGTAAGCTTTTATCGTTTAATTTAACCTTTTTATCTAACTATCTATCTAAGGTTTAAAAGCTATTAATATCTTAAGCTTAGTTCCTAGTAATGCTATAAGTAATCTCTAGAAGTTTAAAGTAAAGAGCTTATCTTTATCTAATATAATCTTATCTAGTAATCTATAATTAGCTACTATAATCCTTAGGAATATATATGCTAGATCTTCTATAGTATAAGTTATCTTATATAAAAGCATATATATATACTTAGTAAGTTTATTTATAATAACTAGAATAGCATTATATTTTACTTTTATTATTAATTCTACTAATTTTAGTAGTTTTCTTATAAAATCCTATGCGATTAATAATTATAGTTTTAAAAGGGTATTAAGTAATTTAAGCTAACTATATAGCTTATATCTCGCGGATTTATTCTATATATAAGTATTATATTCTCTTATTACTTTCTTAACTAAATACCTTATTTAAGAGAAGTAATAACTTTGCCTAAGTCGTTTTAGCGTTCTAGCAATTCCTTAGTATTTATAAGCTAATAGCTTATGCTATTCTTTAATAAATTCCTCGCGGATTTTAGATAGTATATAAAGCTTATCCTTTTAATAAATAATCCCTTTTTTAAAAGTAAATTCTAATCTTAGCGCTATAAGCGCTTGCTTTGCTATAATATCTATTATATAGTATTCTTATAATTACTTTATAATAGCATTGCTTAAAATAGCGCTTATCGTTGCAATTTCTATTTTATTATATACTATTAAGTCTCCTTTTTCCTTAAAAATAGTATAAGATACTTATATTTTATTCTTAAAATACTTAGGTTTCTTGCTTAAAGCATTCGCTTTAGCGTTTTCTATTCCTTTAATATAAGTAATATAGAAGTTATAATTTGCTAAAGTCTCTGCTTATTATACTTATTATTAATTAAGTTCTTTTATTAATAAGAAATAAGTAAAATTCTTATAGTTTATTAAAACTTATATTATATATACTATCCTTAAGAGATATACTCTTTATATCTTAAAAGCCTCTATAATTACTAGCAACTCCTTATTATAGATTTTATAGTTAAGTTTTACTATAATAAGCTTTTAAGAGTAATATATAGTTAATTGCTATTTACTAATCTTATCCTTTTAGCTAAGAATTATGCTAATTATATAATCTAATAAATTTATCTTTACTAAGATTTCTTTCTTAAGATTAAATGCTTATAATACTAGCTTATTAGCAAATGCTTTTTTTAACTCTTAAAAAGCTTGCTTTACTAAGTTGCTTTATTTAAACTTTATATCTTTCTTTATAAGTGTTATTAATAGTGCCGCGATATTACTATATCCTTTAATAAACTTTTAATAAAAGTTAGCAAATCTTAAGAATAATTGCATTTCTTTAACCGATATTAGCGATATTTACTTAATTATTACTTTTACTTTTTCTAAGTTTATCTTTATTCCTTTTAAAGTTATAATAAACTTAAGGAAGATAACTTTTTATACGAAAAAATAGCACTTCTTTAATTTAAGCGCTGCTCCTATTTCCTTTAACGCTTAAAGTATAGCTTATATACTCTTATTATATTTCTCTTTATTCTTAAAGTATATTAGTATATTATTAAGGTAGTAAATATAATATATATTTAGCTATTCCCTAAGGATATTATAAATCTATTACTAGAATGCTATAAGTATATTAATAAGTTTAAATAGTATAATCTAATATTTATATAATTTATATTAAGTATAAAACGCTATCTTTTATTTATCTTTCTCCTTAATCTTAATATAAGGATATATATCTTTAATATTTAGCTATATAAAAATCTTCGCTTTTTATAGTCTATCGCATATCTTCTTTAGTAATAGTATTAAGTACTAATCCTTAATTATTATATTATTAATATAATAGTAATTTATATATAGTTATTTAAGTAAATTATCCTTTTTATTTATAAAAAGTATTAAGCTTGCTACTTAAAACTTTAATAGTCTAATCTATCCTTTAATTAAACTAATATCAATATACTCCTTAAGTATTCCTAAGTCTTTTTTCGAAGTATTATAAATCTTTCTAAATAGCAGCGTTTTGCTTAGTTTTAAGTTTATTTTAAGATCTTACTTAGTATATAGCAATAAAGCGTTAGCTTTTACTTTTTTCTTAAATATATTTATAAACTCGCTATATTCTAATAGTATTTGCTTTATTAGTAGATCCTTTATCTATTAATAATATCTTAGCTCTTTAAAAGTAGCTACTACCTCTTTTAAGCCCTTTTACTATCTTATAAGTATATTATCTTTATAGTTATAATTGCTAAATATTAGCTTTTCTATATATTAATTTATACTTAAGTTATGCTATTTAAGCTATCTTAATCTAAGGATAAGTAAATGCGAATTAATAAGTGCTATATTAAACTTAATCTATTCTTAGTAATAGTCTCTTATCTATATTTCTACTTCTTTTATCTTATAAGCGATAACGCTATTATAATTAATATTCTTTCTATTAATTATTATAAGTTAATAAAGTACCTTTTTTAACTTTATCTTAAGTCTTAGTAAAGTTACTTTTCTCTTTAAAATAAAGTTCTTACTAGCTCTTAAATCTATTATAGTATAGATATTTTATCTATTAATCTAAACTATTATAGTTAAATGCTAAGGTTTAAAGCTTAATTAAGTTATATAGAGTTTTTTTAACTCTAAATCCTAATATCTTTAACTTAAAACGATATTCTTTAACCCTTAAGTTTAGCTATTAATCTTAATAACTTAATAGAATTATCTTATAACTAAATTAATATTATACTTTATTAGTTATCGTTCTTAATATAGCTAGTAAGCATAATCGCAGTTCTTTTACTATTAATATATCTCCTTTTATTATTATAGTTCCTAAGTTTCCCTTAGTTTAAATGCTTTAAGCTTTAGTAAAGCCTTAACTACTTTTATCTAAAGAATATAAATCTCTATACTATTGCAGTCTACTTATCGTAGCTTTATGCGCTTAGTACTTCGATATTAAACCTTATAGTATTCCTTATACTTAAGTTTATATACTAGTGCTAGTTTGCTAAATATTTCTTTTATTACCTTATTTTACTATTCTCTAGATTTAAATAAGTATATATATCCTTCGTATAGTTTTTACTAAATTATCTACTAAATCTTACTAATCTAAAACTGCTATTTTTCTAGTAAGTTCTTGATTTGCTAATTTATAAAACTTCTTATTAATATATTATTTAAGACTAGAAACTTTTATTTTATCTTTAACTCGTTTTCCTTTTACTTATCCTAGATTACTTAGTTTATTATAAGAATAGATCTAGTTATGCTTTATGCAATTGCCTTATTAATATTATTAATCTAATTTATAACTTATTCTATTTACTCTAATCCTAGGGCTTTGCTTATTAATTCCTTAACTACTTTAAGTCCTTTTTTAAAAGCTTAATTATAAAGTAGTAAGAAATAATATTCTATAGCTAATAGTTATATTAATATAGCTCTCTAGCTATATTATATTTAATACTTTAACTATTGCTTTCTTATAAGTTCCCGTTCTAGGGTTTAATCTATTGCTTATTTAAGACTATTATCTTTATACCTTGCATATCGCTCTTAATCGGGGTTTATAACTTCCTTGATTTGCTTTAAGCTATAGCGAGTAAATATAGAATATACTACTCTATGCTTTATAGTATTAACTTATTTTTTCCTTTAATAATATCCCTTAGCATTTATCTTCTTATCTTAGTAACTACTAGCTATATACTTAGGCAGTTTATACTCGAAATAGAGCTTTTCTTGCTATCGCTTTTCTATAACTTCCTTAGATAGTTTCTTTTACTAATATTAAGTAGTAATATTTACTTTTATAAGTTAAGGCTAGTAGCTTTTTTAACTAGAGTGTTTATTATGCCCTAATCTCCCTAGTAGTCTTAAGTATTACTTATGCTTCTTAAGTTATATTTTATAAAACTAGTTATCTAAGTAGATAGCGATTTTTATAAGCTTTTAAAAGTTATCTAGCTTGCAATCCTATTTAGCTAATTTATCTTTAATCTTATCCTTAAGACTTTAATAGAATTAACTTATAAACGTATTATTATCCTAGTTTATCTTTTCTATATACTATTAAAACTCTATAGAATACGCGGATGCTACGCTTATTTAGCGAAGGCCTTAAATCTTCTTTTCTATAACTTTTTCTTTATCTATGCCTTTAAATACCTTAGTAATCTTCTTCTTAAATACGTTAAGACTTCTAAAGATTTCCTTAGTAAACTTATCCTATTTGCTAGTCTTTCCTTTATATAAAAGATAATCGTCCTAAGCCTTTTCGATTTAATTAAAGGCTACTTCTTTAAGATATATAATATATTATAATACTTCCTCTAGCTTAGCTTTAAACTTATCTTTATTAAACTTAATATATACTATACACTATATTAAGTATAATTAAAGCTAGCTATATATTCTATTATAAGTATCTAGCTTATAGACCTTAGGCCCTTAGCCTAGAATTATCTGCTAAGGTATTAAGTTCTTTTAACTAAGACTAAGTTAAGATATAGTAATTAAACTTATAAGCGGTACTTAAAGGTATTAGTGCTTAAAGTATAACGAATTAACTTCGTTAAGTTAGTTTAAGATAAGTAGTAAGTATAAGTAATTATATATAAAGAGAATAGCTTTAGCTATTATTAAATGCTACCGATTATAAGTTAAGATAATTAATTTAAGTTAAGCATAAAGCTCCTATCTAAGTAAAGAAACTATCTAGCTTATATAGAACTTTCTTGCTCTTAAACCTAGATAAACTTTAATAGTCCTTTAAAGTCCTTAAACCTTGCTAGACCTTAGCAATCCCTTAAAGTCCTCTTATAATTAGCCTCTTTAAATAATCTACCCTGCTACTTATCCTTACTATATAACTTATCTAAGTTACTATTAAGAGTTCTCTGCCTTACTTATTAGTAAGTAAGCCTTAGGCTTTTGGCTAATATATATAATTGTTACTTTGTAACACTTATGCTAAATAACCTATTTTCCTTGTTAATAGCTAGGAGGCGGATTAAGACTGCGCTAATAATAGATATATTAATAATTGGAGGTTCTTTCTCTACTAGTTATTCCCGCAAATCTTTAGTATATATATAGCGGGTATAAAGAGCGTGCATAGACTAAACCTTAAATTTTTAGTGTAGTTTTAGTTCTTGCCATATACCCGCCGTTAACTTCTTATAAATAAGCGCTAGTAGCTAGCTTATATAAGCTTTATTATAGAGAAATAGTTAAAATATCTTTTACTTTCAGAATTATAATAATATAATAAATATTTATAAAGTTAAAGGAGTTCAAAGATATAAGAGTTTTAATAAGATAAGGTTAAAAACACACCAAAAAATCAAGTTTTAAATACCTGCTTATACCCGCCGTTAAAAATTTTTATATAAGCGCTAGTAGCTAGTTTTGCTGAGCTTTATTATAGTAAATTATAAGGGGTATTTTATATCTTTAAAAATTATAAAAACATAATTATATATTAATTAGATAAATAAAAAATAAAATAAAATTCTTAAAACTCTTATTTTTATTAAGAGAATAAGACGATTAGACCGTCTCGGGTATTAACTAGACTTGCTAGCTAGCTTAGCGCTCCTATATAGAACGCTTGCGCGGTTATAGGAACTAGCTTATAGTGCTTGGCTATGCTTAGCCTAGCTTACGCTAGTACTCTTAGACTAAGAGCCTCTATATATAAGCTGCTATAAGCCCTTCTAGAGCTCCTCTCCTTTCTTCCTTAGCTTTAAATCCTCGAATAGACCTTGGCCTTAGGCTTCTCCTGCTCGCTTTGCCTGCTCTTAATGCTTATAACCCTATATTATCTTATTATTTAAAGCTTACCGTTATGCCTAAGAAGGCAATATAATCTTTAATAAGCAAGACGCTTACTATAAACAAGCAAGATGCTTATAATATACGATATATAATTGCTTTTATAGAATTAAGAAGCATAAGTTATTTAGCCCTAGGTTCGCTAGCCTAGAAGACTATTAATCTTTATTTCTACCCCCCCTTATACCCTTTCTATAGATTAAGGAAGAGAGCTCCGCGAGCTTTATGCTACTATGCCTTTAAAGAAGGTTATTAGCGCGGCATTAGCTAGGATTTAATTAACTAAAGAAACCTTAACCGCTTAAGAAAAGCTATAGATAGCTCTTTAAAAGAGCGCGGTTAAATCCTTTCCCTTTAAAGCTAGCTATGCTAATGTTATAAAGTAATAAGTTGCATATATTAACTAAAAGCCTAAGGCTTACTTACTAACAAGTAAGGCAAAGAACTCTTAGTAGTAACTTAGATAAGTTATATAATAAGGATAGGCAATAAAGGTAGATTACCTTAGTAAGCTAATTATAAAAGGACCTTAGAAGACTACTAAGGTCTAGCTAAGTCTAAGGACTTTAGAGAATTACTAAGGTTTATCTAGGTCTAAAAGTAAGAAAGTTTTATATAAGCTAGATAGTTTCTTTACTTAAATAAAAGCTTTATGCTTAACTTAAATTAATTATCTTTACTTATAATTAGTAGCATTTAATATAGCTAAAGCTACTCTTTTTATATATAATTACTTATTTATTTCTTACTTTATAACCTTAACTCGATAAAGTCGATTTATTATACTTTAAGCATTAACTTACTTAAGTACTACTTATAAGTTAAGTTACTATATCTTACTTTAATCTTAGTTAAAAGAACTTAATACTTAATACTTAGTTACTTTATATAGTTCTAGGCTAAGGACTTAAAGTTAAAAAGCTAGATACTTATAATAGAATATATAGCTAGCTTTAACTATACTTAATATAATATATATTATATATTAAGTTTAATAAAGATAAGTTTTAAGCTAAGTTAGAAAAGGTATTATAGTATACTATATACTTTAAAGGAGTAGCTTTTAATTAGATCGAAAAGGCTTAAGATAATTACTTTCTATATAAAGGGAAGATTAATAAGTAAGATAAGTTTATTAAGGAAATCTTCTAGAACCTTAATGCATTTAAGAAGAAGATTACTAAGGTATTTAGAGGCGTAGATCTAGAGAAAGTTATAAAAAAGAAGATTTAAGGCCTTTACTAGATAAGCATAGTATCTATATATTTTATAGAGTTTTAATAGTATATAAGAAAGATAAACTAAGATAATAATACGTTTATAAGTTAGTTTTATTAAAGTCTTAAGAATAAGATTAAAGATAAATTAGCTAAATAAGATTATAAGCTAGATAACCTTTAAAAGCTTATAGAAATCGCTATTTACTTAAATAACTAATTTCACGAAAGATAACTCGAGAAGCATAAGCAATACTTAAGACTATTAAGGAGATTAAGGCGTAATAAATACTTTAGTTAAAAAAGCTATTAGCCTTAACTTGTAAAAGTAAATACTACTACTTAATATTAGTAAAAGAAACTATCTAAAGAAGTTATAAAAAAGCGATAGCAAGAAAAGCTTTATTTTAAGTATAAATTGCCTAGGTATATAGCTAGTAGCTACTAAGATAAGAAGATAAACGCTAAGGGATATTATTAAAGAAAGAAATAAGTTAACGCTATAAAGCATAAAGTAGTATATTCTACGTTTACCCGCTATAGCTTAAAATAAATCGAGAAAGTTATAAACCCTAATTAAAAGCAATATATAAGGTATAAAAATAATAGTCTTAAATAAGTAATAGATTAAACCCTAAAATAAGAACTTATAAGAAAGCAATAGTTAAAGTATTAGATATAATATAGCTAGAGAGCTATATTAGCGCAATTACTAGCTATAGAATATTATTTCTTACTACTTTATAATTAAGCTTTTAAAGAAGGACTTAAAGCAGTTAAGGAATTAATAAGCAAAGCCTTAAGACTAGAGAAAATAGAATAAGTTATAGATTAGATTAATAATACTAATAAAGCAATTGTATAAAGTATAACTAGATCTATTTTTATAGTAAACTAAGCAATCTAGGATAAGTAAAAGGAAGATAAGTTAAAGATAAAATAAGAGTTTTTAATTTTAAGTAATATATCGATAAGAAGTTCTATAAATTAGCAAATCGAGAATTTACTAGAAAAATAATAGTTTTAAATTAGTAAGATTTAGTAGATAGTTTAGTAAGAACTATATAAAGGATATATATACTTATTTAAATCTAGAGAATAATAGAATAAGGCGATAAAAGCAATATTTAGCGAATTAGCACTAGTATATAAACCCGAGCATAAGGAATACTATAAGGTTCGATATTAAAGTACTAAGCATATAAAGCTATAATAAGTAGACTACGATAATATAAAGATTTATATACTTCAGATAAAAGCAGTTAAGGCTTTATTAAAGCTTGAAGCACTTAAATTAAGGGAAACCTAGGAACTATAATAATAAGAGGAAATATATTAATAGTAAGAGAACTATAATTATACTTGCTAGCTATATTAAGAATAATAACTAATAGAGTATAGTATTAATTTAATTATAAGATAACTTTATTAAGTTATTAAGATTAATAGCCGAACTTAAGGGTTAAAGAATATCGTTTTAAGTTAAAGATATTAAGATTTAAAGTTAGAAGAACTCTATATAACTTAATTAAGCTTTAGACCTTAGTATTTAACTATAATAGTTTAAATTAATAGATAGAATATCTATGCTATAATAGATTTAGGAGCTAGCGGGAACTTTATCTTAAAGAGAAGAGTAACCTTACTAGGACTTAAGATAAAGTTAAAGGAAATACCTTATTAACTTATAATAGTTAATAGAAAGAATATTAATTATAATAGCATTATTGCTTATAAGATAAAAGAAGTAAAAATGCAAATAAAAGATTACTATTAAGAATAAATTAAGTTTAATATAGCACTTATTAGTTTATATCTACTTATCTTTTAATTAAGATAGCTTAAATAGTATAACTTAAGCATAGATTAGCGTATAAAAAAGCTAATATTTAATAACTATAACTATAAAGATAATATACTTATAAGATAGTAGAAGGGCTTAAAAGAAGTAATAGCTACCTTTAAGAAGTTAGGATACTATTAATAGATAGAAGATCTACTAACAAAGCGAATATTATTAAAATATAGTAAGTTTATAGATATATTTAAAAAAAAAAGTAAAAGCTAACGCTTTACTGCTATATACTAAGTAGAATCTTGAAATAAACTTAAAACTAAGCAGAACGCTACTATTTAGAAAGATTTATAACACTTCGAAAGAAGACTTAAGAACGCTTAAGGAGTATATTAATACTAGTTTAGTTAAAGGATAAATTAGACTATTAAAGTCTTAAGCAGTAAGCTTAATACTTTTTATAAATAAGAAAGATAATTTATTTAAACAATTATATATAGATTATTATTATATTAATAATATAATAATTAAGGACTAGTACTTAATACTATTATTAGAAGAGATATGCAATAGATTGCAAAGAGTAAAGATTTTTATATAGCTAGATATTAGAGATATATATCCTTATATTAAGATTAAAGAGGAAGACGAATAAAAGATAGCGTTTTATACTTAGTATAAACTATATAAATATTAGATTATACTATTCGGACTTATTAATATACTTATAGTATTCTAGTAATAAATTTATAATATCCTTAAGGAATAGCTAAACGTATATTATATTTGCTACTTTAACGATATACTAATATACTTTAAGAATAAAGAGAAATATAGTAAGAGTATATAAGCTATACTTTAAGCGTTAAAGGAAGTAGGAGCAGCGCTTAAATTAAAGAAATGCTATTTTTTCGTATAAAAAGTTATCTTCCTTAAGTTTATTATAACTTTAAAAGGAATAAAGATAAACTTAGAAAAAGTAAAAGTAATAATTAAGTAAATATCGCTAATATCGGTTAAAGAAATGCAATTATTCTTAAGATTTGCTAACTTTTATTAAAAGTTTATTAAAGGATATAGTAATATCGCGGCACTATTAATAACACTTATAAAGAAAGATATAAAGTTTAAATAAAGCAACTTAGTAAAGCAAGCTTTTTAAGAGTTAAAAAAAGCATTTGCTAATAAGCTAGTATTATAAGCATTTAATCTTAAGAAAGAAATCTTAGTAAAGATAAATTTATTAGATTATATAATTAGCATAATTCTTAGCTAAAAGGATAAGATTAGTAAATAGCAATTAACTATATATTACTCTTAAAAGCTTATTATAGTAAAACTTAACTATAAAATCTATAATAAGGAGTTGCTAGTAATTATAGAGGCTTTTAAGATATAAAGAGTATATCTCTTAAGGATAGTATATATAATATAAGTTTTAATAAACTATAAGAATTTTACTTATTTCTTATTAATAAAAGAACTTAATTAACGATAAGTATAATAAGCGGAGACTTTAATAGAGTATAACTTCTATATTACCTATATTAAAGGAATAGAAAACGCTAAAGCAAATGCTTTAAGCAAGAAACCTAAGTATTTTAAGAATAAAATATAAGTATCTTATGCTATCCTTAAAGAGGAAAGAGACTTAATAATATATAATAAAATAGAAATCGCAACGATAAGCGATATTTTAAGCAATGCTATTATAAAGTACTTATAAGAATACTACGCAACGGATACTATAGCAAAGCAAGCGCTTATAGTGCTAAGATTAGAATTTACTTTTAAAAAAGGGATTATTTATTAAAAGGATAAGCTTTATATACTATCTAAGATCTATAAGGAATTTATTAAAAAATAGCATAGGCTACTAGCTTATAAATACTAAGGAGTTACTAGAACGCTAGAATAACTTAGGCGAAGTTACTATTTCCCCCGAATAAGGCATTTAGTTAAGAAAGTAATAAGAGAATACAATACTTATATATGGAATAAATCCGCAAGATATAAGCTATATAGTTAGCTTAAATTACTCGATACCCCTTTAAAACTATAGTTATTAATCGTATAAGATTTTATAAGAAAACTACTAAAATTAATAAAACTAATAATAAAAGTAAAGTATAATGCTATCTTAGTTATTATAGATAAACTTACTAAGTATGCATATATGCTCTTATATAAGATAACTTATATAGCAGAAGATCTAGTATATATATTCTTAAGGATTATAATAGCTAACTATAGATTACTAAACAAGATTATATTAGATAAAGATAAGCTTTTTACTTTAAGATTTTAAAGATTACTTAGCATTACTAAGGATAAAGCTTAAGATATTAATAGCTTTTAAGCCTTAGATAGATAGCTAGATAAAAAGGCTAAATTAAACGATAAAAGTTACTTTTGCTATTATATTAACTATTAATAAAATAATTAAGTAAAACTATTGCCCTTAGCCTAATTTATATATAATAGCATAAAAGCGGAAACTATAAAGATATTACTATTCTATACTAACTATAAGTTTAACCCTAAGGCATATAAAACCGCGATCGAAGTAAGTTTAATTACTTAGTAAGCTAAGATCTAGATAGATTACCTTAAATCGCTATATAAATAACTCGCAGATAATATATAATTTATATTATAGTAAATAGCGTTATACTATAACGCAAAATATAGTATAGAACTTATGCTTAAAAAGGGGGATAAAGTTTACTTACTTAAGAAAAATATTAAGATAAAATAACTAAGCAAGAAACTAGATTATAAGAAGTTAAGACTATTTAAAATTAGTAAAGTTATTAGACTAGTTAATTATCGACTTAAGCTACTTAATATAATAAGAATATATCTAGTATTTTATATCTTACTCTTAAAGCTAGCACTTAAGGGAGCGCCGCGCGCCTTATATATAGAGATTAACCCGGTTAATCTAAACGCAATATATAATATAAAGATAATATTAGACTACTAGTATATTAGGAATAAAGTTAAGTATTTAGTAAAATAGCTTAACTACTTATATTTAGAAAATATATAAGAACTAAGGAATTATCTTAAGTATTTAGAGAAACTCGTAGAGTTTTATAAGCAAAACTTAGGTTTACTTAAGAAGGGTTAAGATTAAAGAAGAGAATGCTTAACTAAAAGGAATTAGGCAGATTAGAGAAAGACGCGAGATTAATAGTAAGATCTTCTAAGATAAAAAAAGTGTTATAGAATATAGCCCCTATTATATAATATTCACGTGTATAATTAGGCTCGAGAGCACATGGGCATATAGCCTGTGCTCTCTCGTGTATATATACCATGATTATACGATTATCTCTTTCCTTTTACTCTTTAGATAGATATTTGTATAACTACTCTTTAATAGCTCTTATTTAATTACTTAAAACATATATATAATTATACTATATACTATACTTGCGTGCGATAGTTATAAGCCCGGTTTATAGTTATATTTGAACCTTCTACTATAAAGAGCTATAAAATACTTAGTTGAAAATTCTGTTCTCCTTCTGCATAATAACCTTTAGGCTTAACTTCTTTAAAGAGGGGCTTTTCGAGATCCGCGATTATAGCACTTAACGACTCTAAGATTATAGAGACTTTTATAGTCCTTAAAGATTACTGCTAATAAATGGAGTAGTTTATAGTACTCTAAATTATTGCTAATAGTAGAGGAGTCTAGCATCTCTATAATCTAGACGCTTTAACTATATTAAGTCTATATGCTTAAGCTACTAATAAGCCTTTAACGATTATCGAGATTAAGGCTTAGCTTAATAATAAGCAAGCATCTAATTATTAACTTAAAACTATATAGTATAATCGAGCACTTAAGCGATAAGAAAACGAGAATATAGGAGATAACGGAGCACCCGTCGACTATTCTTTAAAACTAATTCTACCCGAAAAACCTATTCTTGCGAAGATATAAGAAGTAGCTAAACTAGCTAAGATATACTAGACTAAGCATAAGATTAAAGAAAAGGCGCATATTTATAAGATCGCTAGATATACTTTTATATTTAACTAGCTCTAGAAGAATATAGAACCTTAACTTTTACGCAATAAGTTAATTAGCCTAGTTAAGACTATAGTTATAGTTTAAGGGATTATTAGGAACTTGCGGAGCAACTTCGTAGTATTTAAGTTAAGTATTAAGAGCGTTATAAGAGAAGATTACTTATATACTTTGCAAATCGCTAAGCAAGGAAATATAAGTCTTATAGAATAGCATAGGGAATAGAGCAAGGCATACTATTAAGGTCTCGCGTACTCTATTCTAGAAGTTTAAGGGGTGCTTGCTATAAAGACTTTTCTTAGGAGCCTGCAAGTTAAATTAGCTCGCGACTAGGCGACTAGGAAGCTTACTAAGCTCGTCGAAAAGGAGAGGTTTAAAGAACTAATTAGATTACTTAAAGAAATAAGTTAGCTATTCGTAGCCCTAGCTATAGAGCACTTATCCGCTTATAGCTTAAAAGCTCCTAGGATCTTTGCTATACTTAGTGGATGCTTGGATATTTAATCTAGCGAAAACACTTTTAAACTAAGTAAAAGCACTTAAGACTAAAAAGGTAATAAAGATTGCCTATATAATATTCTAATAGAAAAGCATCTATAGAAGCCTAGAGCATACTAAAGCTTAAGAAGTGCTATTATAAGAGCATCCTTAAACCCTTATAAGCACTTTGATAAGATTAAGAGCATATATGCTTAGAGCAAGTAAACTTAGCTTTGCAAGGATATTAAGAAGAAGGGATAGATCTACTTAGTCTAAAGCAAAGGATAGTCCTTTAATCGGGCTCCCTTAAGTAGCAAGTTTCTAGATTGCATTAATGCTACTATTATTAACCCTATACTCCTTATACTAAGTGCAAGTAAGAGTATATATACTACGTTTAGCTTTAATAAGCACCCACTATCTAAGTATACTTTGCTTAATAATTATAGTGCTACTTATTTAGTTAATAATAAGTTGCTCCTTATCTTAGGATCTCTTTAAAAATTAGTTATTAATAATCGCGTCGAAGCTAGTATTATTAGCTTCCCGATCTTAGGGAGAGGTTGCTATATAATTAAGATTAATAAGCCGAAGGAAGAGGGAACTATTAAGCTTAAGCTTAATAATATAGCACTTATTAAGAACTTTTATACTAATATTATCTTAGAAGCTCGTTTAGCTACTACTAAAGTATAGTATTAAGGATATAACTATATATTGCGCTAAGGAACGGATAAGGGGAGCTTTATAGTTAAGAAGTTGCAATATAAGTTTAACCTCTTTTTCTTTAAATATAAAGCTCTCTCTACTTACCTAGATATGCCTACTATAATCCCTATAAATATAGTTAGCATTCTTATATTCCTTACGCTTAAAAGAAAGGTTAGAAGAAAGTTTAGACGCTCTTAGGACTACCTAAGGCTTAGAAGTAATATAGCAGAAGTATAGCATAAGAGAGCCGGTTACTTAGGACTACTAGCTTTATATGCCTTAGCTTAGATAGCTAGAAACGTAATTATTATAAGACTCTTTTAAAAGGAATGCGAGTTTTGCGCTATGGCTTATGCTAAGGCAATAGTCTTTAGAAGATCTTTTAAGAGGAAATTACTAAGACTATTCTAGAGAATTTTATAAGATCTATTCGATTTCCCGCAAGTATATAATAGCTCTAGATAAGTGCTCGTAATTAAAGATAAGTATAGTAATAAGATCTTTAAGTATATACTTAAGAACAAATCATAAAATAAAGTCCTATATACTCTTAAACACTTCGAGTAATAGGTAAGAAGATAATATAGGCTATTAATTTGCAAAATAAAGCATAATAATAAGAAAGCAGTAATTCTACTATTCAGACGATTATACTACTAAGAATAGGCCAACGAAATAGGTATAAAGGTAAAGCTTACCTTAACTTATACTTATAAGCTAAATAGGGGGAGCGAGAGAGCTAGTAAAGAGATAATTACTAAATTAATTAAAATAAGGCTTAATGCTAATCTTTTACCCGAGGTATAAACCGAAACAACTAAAGCTACGATCTTCCTATATAATATAAGCTTATTATATATATACCGCATGCATAGCCTAAATAAAGTGCTCGATTCCTAGTTTCGTTACTACTTCTATTAGTATAATTTAAAGCTAGTTAAACGTATAATAACAGATCTTAGACTAGACTAGAGCTTTATATAAGCATATAGATGCAGGAGCTACTTAATAATTAAAGATAAAGAAGCTAAGAAGCATAAGAGGGACTTTAAAGTTAATCTAAGAGGGCATATCGGATACCTAGTTAAATATATTGCTTTTAATATTTTCAGGCTCTAGATACCTTTGCTTAATAGAGTTATTATATTAAGGAACGTAGTATTCGATAAGATAAAATTCTATATATTAAGAACTAAAGATAAGGTAGTCGGCTAACTACTCGAGATTTTGCGAGATATAGTAGAAATAATTAAAGAAGAGTAGAGTATATGGGACGCTATATCTTTAATAGACTATAAGTTCGAGGATAACTTTATACTAGAGCAACTAAACAAAGAAAGCTTTCTAGGGGGTAACGCTTTAAGCGTGGCTTAAGACTATAAGTTAGGGATAAACTCTCTAGCTTTAGTTTAAGAACTAGAGTTTGCTCTAAAAGAGCATAAAGAGACTAGACTTATAAGCCCTAAGCTAACTCTAGAGCCGCTAGCTGCTTATATAAGGAGTATAGAATAAGGTATAACATAGCCTACTCTAGAGCTAGAGGCTTATATAGGGAGTGCGGTTATATAAGATCTATAGAGAGATTATGCCGGTAACTAAACTAAAGAGCAATAGAGCTTGCTATATACTAGGGCTTAACCCGAAGAGCAATCTATATTGCTATATTCTAGGCTTTATCTTAAAGAGTATCCAAATATGCTATATACTAGTATTAAATCTAAAGAGTAGACTAGACTACTACTATATAATAATAATCTCTAAGGAAGACTTTATTAACTTAGCGGATTAAGTAACTCTATTTTAAAAGAGGTTACTAAGAGGCTAAAACGCTAATATATTAAGAAGACTTATAAGAAAACTAAAATAAGCAAGAGACTATAGGGTAAAGGTCTAAATAATAAGGGCGGAGCAAGTAATATAGTTATAACTATTATTAGTAAGCTATAAACTGCAATAACTAGCTCTTATAAAAGATAGGACTACCTTGATTCGCTATTATACTTAGTCTAGCCTAATTAGCTAAGATAAGTGGAAAACGAAGAGAGGCTATATAAGATAGTATATATAGTAATCGCGGTATTTATACTTATAGCAAAGCAGAAATAGGGGTTCGAACCCCCTATTGCTATTTTATAGATTTAATTTTCGGATTTACTAAAAGAACTAAAATCGTGGAAAGAGCTTAAGAAACACTTATTAAGTGCTTAATTTAGAGTAGATGCAAAAAAGGAGCTAAGAAACCTAGAAGTAAGAGATTGCTAGAGAGTAGTTAAGAATTATATAATTATAGCTACTCCAATCCTATTAAAGTAAGTTTTTTACTATAAATCAAACTCCGAAAGCTACTTAACAAGATATAGATCTTGAGTAGTTATATAAAGAGATCTTTAAGAGAAAGTATCTATAGTCTTTATATATGCTATAACGCTTGCAGTAAGATTATTTAAAGTATTTATAGCGATTATAGCCTAATTTAATCTAGAGATTAGATAGTTTGATATTATAAACGTATTCGTTAATATAAAGAGACTAGCTAAGAGCATGCTAGTAGCATGCTAATTGCTAAACGGGTTTAAACGACTCGGGTATTGCATAGAGGTTAATAAAGCACTATATAAGCTATAGGACTCTCCTGCCTTATAGTTTACTAATCTTACTAATATACTTAAAGCACTTGGACTTAAGTAGCTTAAAGAGAAGCCTTGTATATTTATAGATAAAGATCGTTGAGTGTTTATACTTTTTTATATAGACGATATAATTATAGCCTACTCTTTAATAGATAAAGAGTATGCTTAGAAGTATATTACTAAGTTGTAAAGAGCATACGAATTATATAAGGAAAAAGAAGTTAAATAGTTCCTAGGAATAAGGATCTTAAGAGACTATATAAAGAAGAAAATCTAGCTTATGCATAACTTATATATTAAGAAGATTATAAAGAAATTCTCTTTAATTAATAGAAAAACTCTAAGCATGCCTTTTCCTCTTTTAAAGCTTATAAAATATAAAGGGCAAGCAACCCGATAGCAAATTAAGAGCTACTAAGAGAAGGTTAAGTTATTGCTATATATAGCAATTATGCTATAACTAAATATAGCATTCGCAGCCTTAAAGCTTTCTTAATTTCTTACGAATCTAAGCCCAGAGCACTTTACCGCGATTAACTAGACTATTAAGTACTTTTTTAGAACTCGGTTCCTAGGCATCTAGTATAAGGGTAAGCATAAAGATACTTATCTTATAATCGCGTTAAATGCTTCTTTTGCTAATAATATTAAAACTAGACGATTATCTTATAGCTATATTATAACGCTCTTTAGAGGACTAGTTATATAGAAAGCCGCTTACTAGAGCATAGTTACTATATTAATAACTAAGTCTAAGATACTCGGTATAAGTTATACTATAAAAGAAACTATAGCATTATAAAGGTTCTTTAAAAAGCTTTAGCTCGACCTTAGGGAGCTTTAAACGATCTTCTATAATAATTAATAGACAATCTATCTAATTATAAGAGATAATAAAAGGATCTTAACTAAATTGCGATATATAGATATTTAAAATATATAGCTATAATAAGAGTATATAAAAGGACTTTTCAAGGTTATATATCTTCTTATAGCTAATATGCTAGCTAATAAGCTTATTAAGAATCTGCTATAATATAAATTTAAACGGTTTAAAGTACTCTTAAACTTTTAAGATATATAAGCTAAGCTTAAGACAATTAAGTAATTAATTACTATAATTATATTTTTATTTATATACTTGTTTTTTAGAAATTTATTTATTTATTTATTCCCTTTTAAAAAAGAGAGCACTAAAGCAATAGGAGCATAGCAAAAACGCAACCTAGAAGCTTAGAAAAATATAAAAAACCACGAAAAAGCTATCCTAGTGCTTAATAATATAGCGAAAACTAGATATTAATGCTTAGCAAATTTCCGAAAAACACTAAAAAACAAAACTTATAAGCTTATATCGAATTAGCTATATTTCCGAAGGCCTTTACTAAGCTCGAAAATACTATCTTATATATAGCATTATTAAAGGGATTACCTTTATCGTTATTATTATCTTTTTAAGCATAAGGCTTAAGAGTAATAAGCTTAGGCTCTACTACCTTAACCTTAGAATCGTTATCCTTATTAATGTTTTTAAGTATAGCACGAACGGCTCTTTAAAGATTGCAAATATACTAATTATAAGTTAGCAAAATGCAAAGTATAATAAAAAGATAGAATACTTATTAGGGCGTTTATTAAAAGATTAAGGGCCTTTATAGCGATTATAGCATCTTAAAAGCGGATCGCTAGACGAGAAACCTTAGTAGATATAGGAATATAGGAATGCCTAGAAGAGTAGCGCTAATATCTCTACGTATTCTTTAAAGAGTTATAATAAGCTTTATTAAAGCGGCCCGTTAAGATAAAGCGAATATAATTAAGATAAATAGAAGAGTAAGCCGGACTAGGGAGCCTACGAGCCTTACTACTAGGAGTCGAAGTGCAACGGCTAGAGGGGGGGAGAGGGGAGGCAAAGACTAAGCCGCGAATAAGAGTTTAAATAATCTTGGGCTTATCCGAGAAAGAGATAAAGGAACGTTCTAAAGCCGCAAGGCTAGAACGGGAAGCAAGAGCATAAGAATTAACCATAGATTAATCTAAAAACTAAGAAAAGTTAACTTTATCTAAATCGTTGCTAATACTAAGTTAATTATCGTTTATAATATTACTTTTACTAGATATCTTTATATTTAAATCCGGCTTTATAAAACTATTTATAGCAAAGCAACTAGAGTAGCTACAATATAAGGAGGAAGTATAAGGGGAGGGGCAAGAGCAAGATAAGAAACGATCTAATTTAGAAAGTATTTTTATAAGATTATTAATAAAACTAATATGCTACTAATTTATATTTTAAAAAGGGAACTTAAAGTAAGAATAATACTTATATGCTTACGCTTATAACGTGCCTTAGTAGCAGCAAAGGCTTTGCTTTATCGAGGCATATTAACTAAGTAGTGGAATTATTAAATTTCAAATTAAATTTGCTAAGAGGAAGCGCGTAAGTATTAAATTTAAAATAATCGTTATACTTAGAAGATGCAACTAGGAGAGAAGTTAGGTCTTTTTATACCCAAGCCTAAGTAAGTAGTTAATCTAAGCGGGTGTTTAATTTAAAGAAAGATCCGCCGCTAATCTAAATTTAGGAAAAGCAAATAGATTACTAGGATATAATCGTAGATTATATTAACGATTATTATAAAGTAAACCTAATTTCCTAGGCATCCCCGCGTAATTACCCGCATAATTACTCGTAGTTGCTATTTTTAGAAAAAGCAATTAGCATAGCTTTACTATAAGCAATCTAGGGGATAATTATATTCCTAATTATTTAACGTTATATTACGTTATTTATTTCTATTTATTTGCTATATAGATTAGATAGATTACTCTACTATAAGCTATCTAGGGAGTATATCATAGAATATAGCCCTTATTATATAATATTTATATATATAATTAGGCTCGAGAGCATATAAGCATATAGCTTATGCTTTCTCGTATATATATACCATGATTATATAATTATCTCTTTCCTTTTACTCTTTAGATAGATATTTGTATAACTACTCTTTACTAGCTTTTATTTGATTACCCAAAACATATATATAATTATACTATATACTATACTTGCGTGCAACAAAAAGCCTTTACTAAGGAATAAGCGGCAGACTCTTAATAAGATAACTCTATAGTCTTAATAGCATTAAGCTCTTTAAAAGTACTTATACTATATCTTATTATCTTACTCTCTTTATAATTAAAGAGCTATTCTATTTTGCGAAGATAAAGAATCTTTACTATCGCTTTATCTTATTTATTATATAGTTTCTTGCGTTAACGATCTAAGGAAGCCTAGTTATTTAAAGAAAGAAGTTTAAAAGTAAAGTTGCACTTCTTATAACTAATATAATAGCACTTAGCATAACGAGCAGATTCGGGCCTAGCTACGATATAATAGCAACGATTATAATAATAGTAATTATAAGAAAACATTTCGATACTATTAAGGGATCTCTTGATTTAAAGGATAAGGGTAATTTGTTTAAGTTTCTTCTTTATTCTTTTAAAAGTTATTTTCGAAGGAAAGGTAAGGAAGCTACTACGCGAAACTATTATAAGGTATTTTTAAGCGTCGGGACGATACTAAGCTAAAAAGGGGATAGTATTACGAAGTAACAAGTCGCATATATTAACTAAGAGCCTAAGGCTTACTTAATAACAAGTAAGGCAGAGAACTCTTAATAGTAACTTAAATAAGTTATATAATAAGGATAGGCAATAAAGGTAGATTACCTTAGCAAGCTAATTATAAGAGAACTTTAAAGGATTGCTAAGGTCTAGCTAGGTCTAAGGACTTTAGAGGATTGCTAAGGTCTATCTAGGTCTAAGAGCAAGAAAGTTCTATATAAGCTAGATAGTTTCTTTAATTAGATAAAAGCTTTATACTTAACTTAAATTAATTATCTTTACCTATAATTGGTAGCATTCGATATAGCTAAAGCTACTCTCTTTATATATAACTACTTATTCGTTTCTTACCTTATAACCCTAACCTGACGAAGTCGATTCGTTATAGCTAATCGCTAATCTAAGGGCAAAGCCCGAGAAACTTCTATTATAATCAAAGCTTTCTTAGCTAGAATTAAATAGCTTGAAAAGGAGTAACGATAAGCATACTAAAGTGCTACTTATTCTTCTAAGGCAAGCTTATAAAGCGTATATCTTACTATTAAACGGACCTTAGCAAGACCTTATACTACTAGTTTTAGACTAGACTTTAAACGTTTTAGCTAAGTAAGAAGCGCTTTACCAAGAGAATCTTCTCTAAGAAGCTCTTATAAGATCAAGGATCTAGACTCGCTTAATAATAGCCTAGAACTTATATTTGCCTTATAAAGTAAGGAGCTTTATAGCAAGTTAATTTAGAATAAAGACTAGTTCCCTATAGAAGCTTACTATATAGCTTATATATTCTCTATTACTAAAAGTACTACTTGCAAAAACCTTGAAACGCTATACCTTAGTAATTATACTATAGCCTTTTAAATAGCAGAAGATATAATCAAGCACTTAGTAGACTGCTTTAAAGTTATCGATAAGCGCGCTAACGCTCGCGATTTATACTTATAGTTATGCTAAGCTAAAGATAAACAATTTCGCGATTTTAAAATCCGCTTTATAGATCTTGCTAACTATGCTAGAATTAATCTAAATACCTAGCTAAATAATATTTTTAAACGCTCTTATACTAACCTTTAAGAGAAGCTCCTTATCTAAAGATAGGACTAGACTACTCTTTAGCAAGCTATTCAAGCTTTAGATAATACTAATAAGGAACTTATAAGCTTCCAATGCTATACCTAGAAGCGTTCCCTGCTTAAGCTTTACTAAGCCCCTAGATTAAGCTAAGTAGCTAGATATGCTGAGCCTGCTTATAAAACAACCCCTTAAGTATATATTCTACTATTTCGAAGATCCCTTCCTTTAAAGACCTCTCTTACTAAGACGCCGGCTCTGCTTTCGGCGCTCCTGGGTTAAGTGTATGGCTCTATTAGTTATATGCTCTTGAGCCTCCTGCCAAGGCGCTAGCTAAGAGGCCACGTGCGCTTACCTATATATATACCATAGCCCTCTCTTTTATAGCTCTTTAGTTTTGAATCCTCGAATAAGTTATGGAATTGCTCCTGCCATCTTATTATTTAAAACTCCTTAGTCGCTAACTTCGTACAATTAATTGCTCGATTGCTCGATTGCTTTAATTGCTTATCCGATTGCTTATCCATACCCTCACTGACTCTTTTTACCCCTTTTTTTTTAGCTCCTTGCGAAGGACGCCCTACCCTCCGTTTTTTCTTCTTTCCGCATTGCCTAGTAGCTTATCGAGCGCTCCTTGCGTTGGAACCGACCCCCTCCACGCCTCGCATATCTCCCTTCGCGTCGCGCGATTGTATAACTCCGCCGAACCTTAATTCTTAAGCTCGCGAGCTTCCCTCGCGTAGACCGACCTACTCTACGCCTCGCACGCCTTCTCTCCGATACCCTTATGCTCTATCGAGAGCCCTCTTTATATCAAGCCAACCTAACTCGATATACCTTCTCTCCGTAGACCTTATGCTCTTCGCGAGCTTCTCCTCGCGTTGGAACCGACCCCCTCTACGCCTTGCACGCTCTCCTCTCCGCAGACCTTACGCTCTTCGAGAGCTCCTCCTCGCGTAGACCGACCTACTCTACGCCTTGCACGCCTTATTCTCCGCAAACCTTACGCTCTTTGAGAGCTCCTGCTCGCGCAGAACCGACCCAATTCTGTGCTTCTTTTTCTTACAAAATGGCTTCCACAGCTTAAGCTATTACAACTGGCCGCCCTCTTAGCTACGCGCGACCTTCCTGGCTCTCCCGCTCTCTCGAGCCCTCCTCTAGCCTTATAGGCTATGGCTCTTAAGTTGCCCTTGCTAATACGACTAGCTCCCTCCCTCTTCGACTCTTACTTAGTACGAATCGAGCACGCTAGTGGATATTAAAGGGGCGTGGGCATAGGAGTAGGATTTGGAACCTTGCGCGGCGCGTATAGTAGTAGTAGTAGCAATTTTATTTAGGGATTTAAGACGCTGGAGGCCAGCTCTTTTGAAGGGGGGGGTAATGAGACGCCGGCTCTGCTTTCGGCGCTCCTGGGCTAAGTGTATGGCTCTATTAGTTATATGCTCTTGAGCCTCCTGCCAAGGCGCTAGCTAAGAGGCCACGTGCGCTTACCTGTATATATACCATAGCCCTCTCTTTCATAGCTCTTTAGTTTTGAATCCTCGAATAGGTTATGGAATTGCTCCTGCCGTCTCACTTACCCCGCTCGTTCCTTTTAAAGAACGCTCTGCTATGCTAGATTAGTATTTTAATTATTATAAGATAGGCTATTATATTCGTAATTACTTAAAGCCTCGATAGCTAAGAGCCTTTTATAAGATAAAGCAAGACGATAAAGAAAGCATGCTCTTAGAAGAAGAAGAAGCTTTTAATAAGGAGTTAAGAAACGAGGATGCCTAAGATAAGTCTCCGCCCTAGGCATAGCATGCTTGATTAATACAATTAATATATAAAAGTTAATAAGTAGTATAGCATTTACTATTTTATATAGTTTAAGTTTAAATAGAATTATAGTTATAGATATCTACGCTCTCTTAAATATAGGAGCATATAGCTTCTCTTTCCTTAATACGCGCTATGCTCTAGTAGTATTAGAATTTATTAAAGCCCCCCTTTAAGCATTAGACAAGCCTATTGCAATTAAAGGCTATAATAGCAAGAAGGGCAAATTAGTTACTTATTATATTAAGTATACGCTCGCGATTAATAAACGCAAGCTAGCTAAGGTTCCCTTTATAATCCTTAACTTAGGAAACTATAACTTAATCCTTAGATCTAGGTAATTCTCTTTCTATAATATTTAACTTAATCTTAAGCGCCGCTAGCTAGACTAGCTTAGCTCCCTCCCTCTTACTCTCTCTTATGCTCGCAAGATTCTTAAACCCTTTTTTAGTATATACTAAGATTAGGATATAAAGCTAAGAGCAGATTATTAATAAGATATATACTAATAAGATTATAGTATAACTTGCGAAGATAAGCTTAAAGCTATAAGAAAGCTTTCTTTAACTTGCGCTATAGCTACGATTATCTTAAAAAGAGAACTTATAATTAACTTAATTGCAACCCCGCTAGCTCCCTTAGCCCCTTTAGTTCCTCTAGCACTTAATACCTTAATAGATAGCAATAAGGACTTTATAGACTATAGTTAATAGCTCCCTTTATAAGAGTTATGCTTTATTAACTATAGTCTATAAGCTTCTTCTAAGCATTCTAAGCCACGCTCTATTAACTATAGTCCTTAAGCTCCCTTTAAGTCGGCTTATCGACTTGCTAAACGCTAAAGCATTACCCTTATTAAAAAGGAGCTACCTTTACTCCTATTCCCCGTTCTTACTAAGAAGGCTAAGCGCTAGATCTTAGAACGCCTACTCCCTTTAACTTAAGCCTAAGCGGCTCGACTATTAACTTACGCTTCTTCTTTTAAATAAGACCTTAGGAATAGCTACTATAGCATATATTAAGACCTTGCGAGTTTGCCCCTTAAGTATACTTATACTCTAAAGAAGAAGAAGCCTCTCCCGCGGCTTATTAAGCAAGAATTGATTATACTAATCGATATTTATAAGATTAGCGCTATTATATTCTACTTAAATCTCTGCTAAGATAAGAATAAGCTTTTCTTTATTAGTCTTTATAAGATTAATAAAGAGCTTGCAAGCCGCGGAGAGGATACCTTAGCAGATTAAGATAAGGTAAATGCAAAGCTCCCGAAAGCCTACTCTAGCTATAAGGATATATTCTTAAAGGCAGCGTTTAATAAGCTACCCTTATACCGCTCTTATAATTATAAGATCTAGCTAGAGGCAGATGCGAAGCTCTCCTATAAACCTCTTTACTTGCAAAGCATAACTAAGCTACTAGCCGTTAAGAAATACCTTCTAAAGAACCTTAATAAAGGGTTTATCAAGGCTAGCTAAGCTTTATAAAGCTCGCTAGTGCTATTTATAAAGAAACCCGACGGATCCTTGCGCTTTTATATTAACTTTCGCAAGCTTAACTAAATTACTTAAAAGGACTAGTACCCGCTCCCTCTTATTAATAAGACCCTAGCGCGCTTAAACGAGGCTAAAGTATATACTAAGCTTAATATCCGCTAAGCATTCTATAAGATTAGGATATACCCCGATTCTAAAGAGCTTATAACGTTCTATATATGCTATAGATTATATAAATGCAAGGTTTTACCTTTTAGACTTATAAACGGCCTAGCTATATACTAATAGTATATAAACGATATTTTACTTAATTACCTTAATATCTTTTATACTACTTACTTAAACGATATCCTAATTTACTTAAAGGACCCTCTAGAATATAAGGCGCATGTTAAGAAGGTTCTTAATCGGTTATAAGCTGCTAGCCTCTAGGCTAATATTAAGAAATGCGAGTTTAATATAACTTATACTAAATACCTTAGTTTTATTATCTTTATCAAAGGTCTTAAAGTAGATTTAAAGAAGGTAGCGATTATCCGAGAATAGCTTCTCCTATACTTAGTAAAGGGCATCTAATCGTTTATTAAGTTCTATAACTTTTACTAGCGCTTTATACTTAACTTTAAAAGAATTGCTAAGCTTTTAATTAAGCTTATATACTTAAGTATAGACTTTAAATTTAATAAGAGCTATCTTTAAGCATTTAAAGAGCTTAAGCAATACTTAATTAAGGCTTTAATCCTAGCTTACTATAACTTTGCTTAACAATTACGCCTTAAGATAAATGCAAGCGATAGCATAGTAGCTAGCGTGCTTTCTTAGCTTGGATTAGACTAATTTTAGCACCTTATAGCTTTCTTCTTAAAGATAAAAATACTAGCTAGCTATAATAGAAGCTTATATACAAGGCTTATGCCTAAATCTCCTTAGCTTACTTATTAGCTAAGGAAACGGAATAGTTGCTTATCCCTTATTACTATTAGCATAGCTTAGTAGCTAATATAGAATGCTATATCTATAACTACTATATATATAAAGAGGCTTACTATGCTTAAGATAAGACGCCTAGCTTTTACTATGCTCTTCTAGTGCTAGAATACCCTTAATAGCATATTTATATTAATTTCAAGAGCTTTCTACTTAATAAAGATAGATATAATAATATCTGCGTCTTTATTAATTAGTTAAGCAAGGCCGCGATATCTATACCTTGCTGTAAGATAATAACTATTAAGCAACTCGCGGAGCTTTACTATACCTTTATATACTATTACTACGATCTTCTAGACTTTATAGTCTTAGACTAAGGATTATAGTTTATATCGAACTTCTAGAACGCGCTATATGCAATCCTAGGCGTTAAAGTTAAGCTCTTTATTACTAATAGCCTATAAACTAATAAGCAAATAAAGAACTTAAACTAATATATTAATTAGCGCTTGCAACTATTTATTAACTACTATTAAACTAACTAGTCTTAAATGCTCTTAGCGCTAGATAACGCTTAGCTTACGCTTTTATATAGTTTAATTATCACTTCTTTATTCCTGCTCTTATAAGGCTATTTGCCCCGCCGCTCCTTTAATTAGAAGGCTTTAAAGGCGCTTACTATAGCGCGCGAGAAGCTCTCCTTCTAAGAAGCAGTATAATATACAAAGCAACTAGAAGATAGCTAGAAAATCGCATAAGATATTATAGTAAGAGCATAGGAACTAAAGACTAAGTAAGCAAATAAGCATTATAGAAAGCCTAACTTTAATATTAAATATAATATCTAGTTAACTACAAAATACCTAGCTATTAATCGGCTAAGCTAGAAGCTTTTAAAGCAATAAGTTAGCTTATTTAAGATCCTTAAGCGGGAAAGGCTATTATATTATCTAGACTTTCTAAAGCATATAAATATCTATCTAGTAATTTACGCTTAATTCTTATATAAAGACGCAAATAACTTATTACTAGAATAAGTAAACCCTTTACTAAAACTTATCCTAATCTCTAGAGACAAAGAATAGGAAGTAAAGCGTATAAAAGCTATCTATAAGCGCTATAGCAAGCTAGAATACTAGGTTAAATAGCTTAAAGCAAATAAGGACCTAGAATACTACCCTGCTAAAAATTTTAAGTATAGTCCTTATATGCTCCGTGATTTCTATATAGATTATCCCGATCTAGAAGGACCGCTAAAGAGCTTGCTAGCGTGGCTTACGGCTTAGGAAAAGGGTATAAAGAACTATAATAAGCTTAATAGAAATAATAAGCCTATAGTTAGAAGCTTGAGGGCAAGCTTCTTTGGGAAGGGGGGGTAATAAGACGATTAGACTATCTTAGGTACTAACTAGACTTGCTAGCTAGCCTAGTGCTCTTATATAGAACGCTTGCGCGGTTATAGAAACTAGCTTATAGTGCTCGGCCATGCCTAGCCTAGCCTACGCTAGTACTCTTAGACTAAGAGCCTTTGTATATAAGCTGCTATAAGCCCTTCTAAAGCTCCTCTCCCTTCTTCCTTAGCTTTAAATCCTTGAATAGACCTTGGCCTTAGGCTTCTCCTGCTCGCTTTACCTGCTCTAGATGCTTATAACCTTGCGTCGTCTTAGAGAAATCACTATTTTCTTAGGAATAAAGCTTAATGCACTTATAATTACTAGTCTAAGTTACTTAAAACTTTATATTTAGATAGATTAATATTACTAGTATTTAAAAAAAATCAGGCTAATAATTAAACTTATTAGTTATTAAGTAATTTGAAAATAAATACTTAAATTCTTAAAAAGTAAAGAAAAGTTCTTTTAACCTTAAATTTTAGGCAAATTTCCTAGTTACTATAGTAACTCTAGTATAGAAATTAACCTTAAGGTAAACTTCTCTTAATTTCTATTTTCCCTTTCTTTTCCTTTCTTTTTAAAGCTTCTTCTTAAGATTATATAGCCTCTACCTTCTATATAAGTACTATCTAAGACAAGATCTCTCTAATATTACTTTATTAGTTTATAAAGTAGTATAAATCCCCCTAAAAAAACTTGAAAATTTAAAACCTCTAAAAAAATAAAGTGTTTTACTTGCTTTTACTTACTTATACTTGCGTTTACTTACTTATATTTGCTTTTACTTACTTATACTTACTTTTGCTTACTTATAGTTGCTTTTGCTTACTTATAGTTGCTTTTACTTACTTATACTTGCTTTTACTTACCTATACCTGCTTTTACTAAATTTACTTATTTATAGTATAAGATTTACTTAATTTACTTGATTTGCTTAATTTACTTAATTTACTTAATTTACTTAATCTACTTAATTTACTTAATCTACTTAATTTACTTAATCTACTTAATTTACTTAATTTACTTAATTTACTTAATTTATATAATTTACTTGTTTAAAGTACTTGATTTACTATCTTTAATACTTGATTTACTTGATTTACTTATTTTAAGTACTTAATTTACTTGATTTGCTTAGTTTGCTTGATTTACTTATTTTAAGTACTTAATTATAGAGTAAGTTTTAAGAATAGCAGCCTAGTAAGGGTATAATCCTCTAGACTATATACTTACAGTTATAACAAAGCTATAGGGTAGAATGTACTACTATTAAATCAACTAACTAACTACGAAAGAAGGTTAAAGCTTAAGCTTTATTTTATATAAGCAAAAGTAGCCTTGCTTATAAGCCGGTCTACTTTCACTAGCTTTAGCCCAGACTATATCTTAACTAATTAGACTAAGTCCCTAAACCCCTTTTCTTTAACACTTCCCCTTAGGGCGTATCCTAATTAGTCGGTCGCTTAGTTATATAACAAAGGGCAAATTTGGATTTACCCTCTAGAACGGTAAATCCCAAAACGTCCTTCCCTTGATTTTTCTTATAAAGTACCCTTATTAACTAATCCTAATTGTCTCTGGAATTGCTTATACACAACGCATTATAATAGCTTAGTTATGCTATTTATAATTATATTGCTAGTAAGAATATACAAGATCTTTAGTTTCCTTTTCCTAGCTAAGTCCTTAATAAAGTAGTAGCTAATATCGATATGCTTAGATCGCTTATATAAATGCGGGTTCTTTACTAGTACTAATGCCCCTTAATTATCTCTATATATCTTAATTGTAACGATCCGTCACCCAAGTTATATAACTAAGGGAATTTCCCTCTAGCGCGGTTAATCCTCGGGCCGACTATAGGCACTTAATTAGTTATTATAGCAAGATAAGGCTAGGATAAGGCGCGAGGCTAAGGTTATATACTTCGAGGCCTAAGGCTAGATATATATAATCGT
>JAPZPB010000443.1:10692-31710 GCA_037952635.1 Bryoglossum gracile | reverse complement strand
ATGTATTCCAGTGGACATTAAGGGTCAAGCCCTAATAAAACAACGCAAAACATAAGAAACCGCAAAAGAGTATTATAAAATCGTAAGTGGGCCCCCTTGCCCCCTCTACCCCGCTACCCCCCCTGCCCCCGCTCCTTCCGCCCGATTAGAGCCTTAGCCTATTTCTAGGTGCTCAAGTCGTTGTAAATGCCACTTCCTAGTAGCAATACCGGTATTTTTAAGGAAGGCTACTGGCTTCTCTATACCAATTTTAGTATGCAATAAAATTGGCAAGATCATTGGTAGCCCTCCTAAATCTTCTTTAAGCTGCCTTCTTTCAATTTGTAATAAATTACAGCTTAAAAGAAGGTGCTCTGGCGGGCTAGTGGCTTTGTGTAGACCGTCCTTGGAATTCTCTGAAGCGGCCGTGTCGGAACACCGAACACTTCCAATTAGCCACCGACTTGCAAGTAATAAGGTAACTTCTAGGGGTGGGCATTGCATTGCATTGCGTGCACTTAATATACTCCCCTACCGCACCCTAATATTCAGCTTTATTCCAATGTTTTGTTTATTGGAAATTTAAGGAGCTCAAATATCCAAGAATAGCTAAATTACAGGCTTGGATGTGGAAATCGATTGTGGTGGAAAATCCGGTGCATGTGGGATGCACTGCTCTTCCCTTGGGGGAGGGAGATCAGGGTTTCCTGGGGTTTAGATGTCGAGGTTTCTGAATATTCGAGTCAACAAGAAAACAAGTTGGGTTGCTCTGGTCCCTTCCTTATACTAGAACTACAGGTTTGCTCATGATTAAAACAGTTCTGATAGCATAAATTTCTATTCTACACTAGATATTCTGGTTACCTCCTCGCGGCGGTGTCAGAGTCTCCTGCGGTAGCAAGAGCATCGTATTCCGCTGGTTTGGCGTAGATTGCTGACTTCCCATGAGTGTGTTGCCACAAAGTTATCTGCTGGACCATATAGTTGTCGCGAACTCTACTTCTCTCTTCGGCGTTGTCCAAGTAAGCACACAAACACTCGTTCCGCCTTCGTCCACGGGCTCAGAAATGCGAATTTCCTCGTCTGCCCCTGAACTTGAAGTATGCTTGAAGCTCGATACCAAGGATTTTGAATTATCAAGCCTGACCGAGGTGAGCGTGAGGACTAGTTATATGTTCCTCATGCTGGTCGTTTGTGTCGGTTCAAAATTATAGGTTGCGCTCCGGGGAGACTGGCGTAACCATTGCTTCACGGCGGAGGACGCTCCCCTGGTAGTGTTGCCAACGGCTCTAATGGCGATGGTTGGCGGGAAATGGGCGCAAGGTTATCAGCACTGGAGGAAACCACGATGGTAGGTGAACTTAAGCCATCACCTGGAGCTGTAGTGACAATCTGGTGGAGAAAAGAAGGAGATGTTGGTGAGTAATTTCCACTATTTCCTCTTGTATGATGGGAGGGCGAGGAGCCCGGCACATCGAGCGTGTCCCGCCGCTTTCGTTGCCTACCCGAGGTAGCATTTGCGGCTGAGTTGGAGGGGAAGGTATGAGTTTTCTCAAACGAGTTTCTACCTGCTGGTAGAGTACTAGCATGTAACAGTCCTTCGGGCGAAGGTGATCTAGGCGTCGTTGAGCTGCCTTCGCCGAAGTTGGAGTTGGAGTTGATACTCCCAACAAAGCTACCGGCTCTGGAAGATTGCCTGTGAAGCGCAGGGATATCTTCGTCCTCTTCCCGGACTTGGTTATACTGTTCTCTGATTTGAAGCAGAGCTTTGTTCCGATTTACCTCACCAGGTATCTCGGGCCAGTCGAGTGCTTTCCCACGCTTGAACTCGGACTCATACTGGTCATGGGCAACAGTTCCAAGATAGTTTCCGATTGCAGTCAATGTATGAGCTACTTTGCGTCGACTGCCTGCATCACCTGCCTTCTGGTGGTCGGCGTCCATGGTAGCCTGGCTGGTCGTCGACACTACTGCGGTCAAAGACGGCCTGGGCGTACTGATGATATGCCCTAACTCCGCCGACATACCCTGCTCTATTGATGATCGTGGTTTGGGTGATGGCTGGGGACCGTCATGGTTTGAACAATTGCAGTGATGTATCGAAACATTCTCTTCTGGGTCTGGGTCTGAGTCTGACGCGAAGAGCAGGTACAACGAGCCAAGTGCAGCGAGTGTAGTACCAGCGATCGGCGCCCACTGGCCTACAAGTAGCACGAAACTCGTCAGTGATGTTCAACGAGCAGAACAGAGGATTTCCTCACCGACACTAGCCATAGGTTCTGTTTGCCATCTAACTTGATAACTCCAGAAGTTTCTCTCGCCAATGACTAAGATCGCAAGTACGGCAGCGCCGAACACAGCAATCTGCACAACGCTCAAAAATTTCCTGATTGACCTGTTGACCCATTTCATTATCCCAATGGTAGCTCCATTCGTGCCTTCGATGAGCTCGTCAGTCCGGGCATCCTTGTACGGATCACCAAAGCGGGATTTCCAGTTTATCTCAAGAATCTTGTTCAGCACTTCAGAACGAGGGAGTTAGCTGTTTTCTACCCGGGATGTAGGGGCTGGCGAGCAATCCGGAAACCTGAGCTGAGACCGGAGACATGTCACAGGGGCCTGCTATAAGAGAGGAGGGAATGAGTAGGTAGATGTAACATACTAAATATGAGGGAGAGGATAGCGGGGAGAGAGCATGCAGCTGCGATGAGTGTCGCCGTGTCAAATGTGAGCTGGTCTGGTGCAGGGATCACATAGATGTTGTTTGCTGAGCCCTGCCGCATGGGAGAGAAGGGACCCTCTTCAATAGAGCAAATGAGGTTGCAGGTATTGTTGTAGTTGAAATCTTTCACGTTAGGGGACACGGGATTTCCAAAGTTGTCATACAGGCAAGTGGACGAGCCGATCCGGAAAAACTCGACCGTTAAACTCAGTAGTCCTACATTAAAAGTGTTAATCTAAGTACGGCTCTTAGAGCTGACGAGGACCACTACTGACCAGCAAGAACAAGGCCGGTCCATAAGAATATCATGTTCCGGCCTGGATCATACAAATACGTCCGGGATAACCTCACCGTTTCCGGAGCAGCTAGGATGCCAATGGAGCACAGCTGGAAAGCTCCATACACATCCATATCGACAGCGCCTATGAAGTTTAGCTATCAAAAGATCTGTGTGATGACTTTTGTCGGTGAAGGGCTAACCATCAACATGCATTGCGGCCAGAACAATGCCATGAATCGCAGCGATGGCCGGGAAAAGGAGAGCCGCTGCCAGGCAGGTGTTTCTAAGCCATTCTAGCTTCCGAGCAAATACACAGGCTGTTATGAGGGCGTAGTATCTGTACGATCAAAAGAAATGATAACGAATTAGTCCGAGGTCTCCATCTTTCATGAGTGGGCTGTGCTGGAGAAGACAGTTGGAGAACATAGTCTTACAGGATCCTCGAACCAGGACCATACTGTCCCGAAACGGGCCACGCACAGATAACCTGCAAACCAATGGAAGCTGTTGTATTTGTGGCTGTAACGTCTCGTGGGACAGGTGTATTAAGCAACGAGGTCGAAGAGAGCGCCGGCATGGCCTCTCATCTGTTGTCGGGGGGTGGGGGAGGGCAGTGGACAGCGTAGAGCGAGGGAGAGAGCGAGATTGGTTCCAGATACGCTGTACTTGTACAGTACAGTACAAGGTATTTTTATTTCCAGAGAGGAAGAGGCTCGAAGGTCGTCTAATATTTGTCCTCGGAATAGGCTGACCTTCGTTCTCAGCAGCCTCGTTCTTGTTCTCATTGTCGCTTGTGCTATCCGAGGCGAGACATTGGCTGGCCAGCCGTCAGCTTTTGAGGGATCGGCGTCATACTGAGCTGGGCCTCCTATTCTTTTTGGGGGCTGGGAATTACAAGGTATATCTGGTTTTCACTTCTTGTGATTGGATGCATGTATTACGTATAAAATAGCATACGAAGTATAATCGCAGTAATCGCAGGGGCTAAAATCCCACGAACCGCTGTACAGTACAAGCTGAGAGGCCTTAGAGGACTAGAGATAAATACGAAGTACTTCGTAGGACGACATGCTAATATAGTATAGTACTTACTGTACTGGTAAGTCTCGGAAGCTGTGAGGCGAGCTGGCGAGAACTAAGGCAATATGAGAGGGAAATATGAAGTCGATACGGCACTTCGTATCGTACCGTACTGTATTGTAATCTTACATCTTTGGAAGCTGGGCGTACGCAATAATACATCAGACACGTATTACGAGTCAACTTCTTAACGCCAACACGGCTACGTGGTAATGATAAGCATATTACTGTGGTAACTTCGTAATCAGAATAGTGATAATACTAATACTGATAATAGTACGAACGTAGAGGGTACTTTGTACTGTAATAACAATCGTAATACCTTCGTAAGCGAAAGCTACTGCAGCGCAATGACTCTGTAAATATCTCCGTACACCAAGACAAGAAAAATCACCTCACCGAGTAGCAAGTCCAGTCTCGAGCTGGTCCCTACAGTACCACACGCTTGCATGAAACGACTATCGTGATTATCTTGCGACCAGAGAGAGCACCAGCAAGCGTCTTTAACGAGGCTTATCATTCTCATGGGATCTGACAATTTGCCTCCATCTTCACCGCTTGTGTTTTCGCATTGGATCATCAGTTGGCACAGCCCCTCCTAGCTTTCGACAGGTATATCCTCCTCCTCCCTGCGAATCCTCAGCACATTGGGAATCTGACAAACATTCACACCTTGCCCGTTTCACCGTTTCACGTTCTCGATTACCGGGAGACATCTACTGTCGCAAAGGTATATCGCTAACCTGCCAACTTTCTAGGCTCCATCTATTCATATTCCTGGTTTCTTGTGTCCCAGGTCCCTCACGCTGTTTATGACGAGACTTCAATGCTGCTTTCCTCTTGTACTACTGTCCGTGGACCCTGTTTGTAAATGGGCCTATCTCTAGAAATCGAGCCTATGCCATAGGCAAATATCTTTTGGGTAATAATTGCCCCTAAAGAGGGCGAAAAGCAGTGGCTAATTTGAGTGCGCCTGTGCAGGCATCTTTCAAGGGACAACTTTCCACGAGCATCGAAATTGGCCTTGATCTGTCACCCGAGGTCAGCATTGCTGCGTTAGCCGGTCAGAGTAAGGCACCTCTCGAGTAAGCACAGTAGGCTGTGACTCGTGAGAACTCACGCGCAAATCGACTGTCAAGATGGCGGGGAATGCCACTGCCATCAATCTTGACACCAGCGAAATAAAAAACTGGCGATCAATCGTCACACTCATTGTTTTTGTTATTACTAGTGAGCTCAAGAAACCCTAGAACACCCTTCTCAACCGTTCAGCCGTTCACTCTAATACACATTCAGATATCATTGTGCTTTTCCCTTTTCATATCCCCATATACGTTCCCCGACAAATTTCAAATGCTATCTTATACGCTCTAAGTCGCTTGCGAATAATATCCTCAAGGCACGACCCATCTCAGCATGATGCGGATGACGACAATAATGGCAAAACGAAACCCTTCGTGAGGCTAAATTTCCCCATGAACTTTGTCACGGCACCCCTAATAGCAGATCTATTTCTACTTGCGATCCTGGCTATCCATCGACAGGAAGTTCATGACGGTACCGTTGGGGCGGATGGGATCTCCCCAATCGACATCATGGTCTTCTTCATTACTCTGGCATATATTGCTATCTCGATTGATGCCTCGGGTCTGATCAGATATCTAGCATTCAAGGTACTCCAGAAAGGAGGCGGAGTTGGGCACAGATTGTTCTTTTACCTCTATGCTTTCTTCTTCAGCCTAGGCAGCCTCATCGGGAACGACCCAATCATCCTATCTGGAACAGCGTTCCTGGCCTATATGACCCGAGTTTCCAGCAACATTGTCCACCCAAGGGCATGGATCCATACTCAATTTGCAATTGCCAACATTGCTTCAGCGATCCTCGTCTCTTCCAACCCAACTAACCTTGTGCTATCTGGTGCGTTCCAGATCAAGTTTATCCACTACACGGCGAACATGATCGTCCCGGTCGTTGTGACCGCTATCGTCTTATTCCCTTTCCTTCTCTACATCATCTTTGCAGACGAAGCCCTGATTCCGATCTCAATCAAGATGCACGAGCTCTCCGAGGAAGAGAAAGCCAAGAAGCCCGTGAACCCTAATATCCCAAACGCTAGAGGAAACGCCGAAGAGCAGGAAAATATTCTCGCGGCAAATGACGAGAAGGGAAAGCTGCTCTCACTCGAAGAGATCATGAATCCTTTCCTAGACAAAGGAGGCGCGGCATTTGGAGCTGTGGTCATGACTGCAACGCTTGTCACACTTCTGGCTATCAACGCTGCCAGCCAGAGCACGCACGAGCGTCCTGTGTTCTGGGTAACCTTGCCAGCCGCGTTCGTCATGTTTTGCTGGGACCTTGCATTTGGATGGTACCACCGACAGGAGACGCGCGATATTGCCCGCAAAGGCCGGGAAGAGGTTGAGCGTGCTCGTGCTGAAAGGACGATCAGAGAAGAAGAGGAAGCTCATCAAGGATCCCAGGAGCAGGGAGAGTATGCTTTAGCAACAGGTGAAACTTCCGTAGCGCAGGGTAAGATGTCTGAAGCTCAACTGCAAAGAGGTCGACGTGCTCCTACTCCAGGGCTTCTTGTGTCAGAGAACAGCGACGGCCTGACATTGACGCCGGCTTTGGGCTCATCAGCATCGATGCTTGTTCCGGGTGATGATCAGGAGAAGCAGATCGGGATTACCTCAAATGGCGAGAACGAGAAGAATACCACATTGTCTGAGAGGATCTCTCGTGAGGTTGCACTTCGCCAGGTGCGTGGAAAGACCACACTCGTATCACTCGTCGAGGATGGGTATAGGTGGTCACAGGAAACTTTCCCCACTGTCACTGCTGTTTTGGCACATCTACCATTCCTGCTTGTACCTTTTGCATTCTCCATGTTCGTCCTCGTGCAAGCCTTGGTTACTAAGGGTTGGGTGCCGGTGTTTGCTTTTGGATGGGTAAGTCCAACTCCCCTGCTCGTCAGTCCTCGCTCTCAACAAGCCTCTCGGACAGTCAGTCTGCCCTTGTCACGAGAATATGTACACTGACCATGATCCAGGACCGCTGGGTAAACAAGACCGGAACGGTCGGAGCAGTCGGCGGCATGGGTTTCCTCTCCGTAATTCTATGTAACGCAAGTTCCCATCCACAGGTTCCAAAATGTTATCAAGCACAATCGGCTAACCCCCTCCAGTTCGCAGGCACCAACATCGGCACCACCATCCTCCTCTCTCGCGTCATCCAGGCCTGGCAACAAATTCACCAAAACAACGGGCTCCCCATCACCGACCGCACCTTCTGGGCGACCGTTTACAGCATGGCCATTGGCGTCAACTACGGTGCCTTCAGCACTGCTTTCAGCGCCTCTCTCGCTGGCCTCCTATGGCGGGATATCCTTTCTAGGAAGCATATTCATGTGCGAGGGTTAGATTTTGCGAGAGTCAATTTGCCGATTATCGCAATTGCGATGAGTGTAGGGCTGGCAGTGTTGGTGGGGGAGGTTTATGTTATGAGGAGCAATGAACGTTACGATTTATGATGATTTAAGGGTTCGAGAGGCGTATGGTTATCTTATGCTATGATTTGGTATTCTCGTTTTATTACGAACAGGCCTATACATGACCAAGAGCTGGACCACCGACTACTTAATCGGTATATGATGTACCCCGACAAGGTCAAGTACATCCCGAAATCGACCATTAATATTGGGATTAAAGAATAACATACTGAGAGGTAGAGAGAATTTTAGTACCTCGGGGCATTTCAGAGCTACTCTCCACACTTCAAACCCCAGGGAATATGGAGCTGGGTTGTTAAAATGCGGGGACGGAAAATGTATATACTCTCCCTACATAAATTACGACTACATAGACTATTGTGACTGCATTTCAATTTCAATTTTAAATTCCGAGTCAGCTGGCAACTCTACTTGAACTGGGCCTTTGATTTTGCTGATTCAGTCTATGCGAATGGTGTCCGCACAAAATAGCACCTTCTTAAACATTTGTTATCACGACAATCTCCCAAGCTAGTCTGATGTTCAAATCGAGCTGGAGATTTACACTGGCTTACCTCCTCGACCTCTTTCATGTTGCCATTCTCTCTGGAAATATTCCCACTATGGTTCACCATTATATGGGGGGCGGGGAGGGGGCAAACGAAGACTGATATGTATGTATGTATTGCTTGCAATTATTTTATCTAGCGCCTGTCTAGCCGGACAGCAAAGCAACTTATCTGCTAAAAGTAAATCCTCGTAAATGTGAATTTATTCTGAGCACCTTGGCAATGCGTCTCCCAGCTGCAATCCCATCAGAGCTGCCCCTACGCCACCACTCAGGGCACTTGGTGAGCATAGCAATCATTTTTAATGTAGACCATCTAGCGACAAAATTTCCGAGCTGACTCGCAACGCTATTCCATGAGTGACTTGCACAAGTTGTTCTACATTCGGACCTGGAACAGATAACGGAGGCGGACTTGAGCAACATCGTAAGCGATGTACTCATTGTACAACAATTGAGCATTGCTGACATTAGTTCTACCGGGCTTTACCGTCACATCGGGCTAGTGATCATTAGAATCAAAGTCTCAAAAATACAGCAGTCAGGATTCACTTACCATCTTGATACCCTTCAACGACGGGTTGGCGCACTCAGCATCCTTCCAAACGCTCGGTCCTGTCGAACCTTGACCCCAGGTTGACAGCATTCCATTCGCCTTGGCAGTGTCACCTGCATTATACGACGCGTGAACAAGTGTCTGCATCGGATCACCAAGCTCCGCCTCGCAAAGAAGTAACAGGGCGTGGCCACCAGAAACGTAAGAACAGCAGTAATTGGCTGACTTAGAACTCATGTCTGCAAGGTAAATACCTTTGCCAAACATGTAACCAGAAACAGGGGCCTCGGGCGGGGCGATACGCAGTCCTTGGCTCAGGATACCACCGAAATTGGTAGCACGAGAGCCATGCCAGAGAAGACGTCTGTCGCCGGGTGGTCCAGCAAATGAGCTTTTGTCGAAGCGGTCCTTCTCACCTGGGCGTTCGATTCGGAATATTGATTCAATGCCGTAGTTCACATGATGGCTGGTAGCTTTTGTCTCCAGGAGATAGTTCTTGAGCTCAAGGAACTCCGAGCTATTACTCTTTAAGGGGGTCATCTCATTCAAATTTAGGCCTCTGAACTGTTGATCGAGAACATTGAGTCTCTCGGCATTTTTGGTGTCACCCTTCATGATGTTTGTTGCCTCCTTCATGTCGCTCAGGCTATCAAGGAGGTCCACCTCCTTTTTCAGAGCCTGATCGGTGTTGATGACTGTTGGTCGGTTGCGGCCGAAGTTATGAGGAATGTAAGAGTAGAAGGTATTAGTTAAGTGCTCTGTAGCACCATCAAATGTAAGGCCATATTCTGATTGGGCAAGAGCATGGTCGTTGATAAGAGCTGAAAGATCTTTTAATGCCTGATAGCCTTTGGAAAGCGTGCTTGGAGAGAGCTTTCCCAAGGGAAGCTTCTTCACATCATAGTTGAGATCGGTCATTGTAGCGGCGAAATACTGTTGGTTGAAGATGAGCTCCATCAGTGTCTGGATTGCGGGATCAAGCTTTGAGTCAACTGGTTCCAATGGCTCCTCGGACTTGACCTTCGCATCTGCCTCGTCTTCGTCGTCGGAACCTTCCTCGTAGCTTCGCTCAATGAAGGTGTACTTGGCGGTCTTCGGGCCGTCTCCACGCTTCTCCCAAGTATTTCCACTCTTGGCCTTGAACTTGTTGTTGAATTCACGAATAGCATCGGCGAGGGAACCGCTTCCGAGAACCCCACTCTGTCCGCGGTCTCCAACTCTGCCCCATCTGGTCCAGGTCTTGTAATCACCACTGCCATTGTAGAGAAGCTGGGAATATATTAAACCTCGCTATAAATGAAACTAGGGCGTTTTATCACTTACTTGAAGGCGATAGAACTTGTTATTATTGCCGGAGATGTTGGTTTGGTTGAGACTGGCATCATAAATGACTTTCTTATCATCAATGTAAACACGGTAATGAGTGAGAGGACATGTCTCATCAATCATGATATTCAAGTCAGATGAATGGGCGATGTTGGTAATTCCATCGTTAACGGTAGCGCTGGCTTTCTCTGCCTTGATTGACTTGGCTGGGGCAGACTTGGCGACATCTTGAGATGGAGCTTGGGAGCTATTGGTGCTGGCCTTGCTCTTCTTTTTGGGCTGTGATTGGGAGTCATCGTCTTCCGCATCAGCAGCAGCAGCAGCAGCAGTTCGCTTTCGAGAGCCATTTGCCTTGCCATTTGGTGCAGTCGGTGGTGGGGCAGGGGATGCAGCTGGGGCACTAGAACCGAAGCCATACGAATCCTCACTCATTCGCTTGTTTTGCGTCAAACACTCATCCAACCATTCGATATTAACAATGTGAATGTTGTTGTTCTGGGCCTGCAATTCATTTGTGAGCTTCTGTTTTTAAAGTCCAAAGTACAAGGAGAGGCGGGTATTCAGTGGGTGTGGAAGTCCCATCAAGGTCAGGCGGGGGTGGCAGGGCCTGGGGTTGGGGGAGGTGGTGCAGAGCAAATTTCGTGACTGTCAACCATCTCTGTCCCAAAGGGCCCAGAGGAAGAATCGGTAAGAATAAGGATTTGAGACCACGAACCTGCTTGACTTTAGCAGACGGCTTGTTGAAATCGCTCAGACTCGTGACAAGGTGAGTAGTCGATCCCGTGACGGACTTGGCCAGAGTGGCACCAAGGGGGTTGATGAAGTCTTTTTCGAGAAGTCCTTGAGAACGGCCAGGAAAGGCACCGCTCAGGGCAATTGTACAACCGTCCAGGGGAGGCACCTGAGCCTTCTTCGCTGCAGCCTTCTTTGGTGGCATGTTTGAGGCGAGGTGAGGTGAGGTGAGGTGCTGCCCTGGGCAATAGCTCAATTGGTGATCAGGAGGAGACTACAGAGACCAAATTGGTTGCTGAAGAGTAAGGAATTGAGCAACTGAGCAATTGAGCAATTGAGCAATTGAAGTGAAGGAATGGAGAGAGAGATTGAGAACTTGGAAAAAGGGAAATTCGAGGATAAGAAAGAAGACGATAGATACATATGAGTTTGTTTACTACCTAGCACACAAGCAGGCAGAAGCGCGTCACGTGACACCGTTTCCAGGCAGTTACAACCAAACAGCCTTACATCGCGTTTCCTGTTGTCTGACGCGTCTCCCAATCCATCCCGAGTACACAAAAATGAACATGAACATGAACATCAACATCAACATGACAATGGATTCGGATTCTCAACCCGCATCTCAGATGGCTGCCACTGCTGCAGACAACGGTCCCGGTCAGCCCAGCTTGATCTCAATCCCTCTCGAGGTTCTTCTCCAGATCACCTCGCATCTCACCACCCCAGAGGTATCACTGCCCTTTCTCGCACTTGCACTCGGACTCTTGACTCTGACTCTAACAACGCACCTTTTACTGACTCCTGCGTAGTATGGCAATCTTCGGCTCACGTGCAAACATGTCGAGGCTGCCGTTTTCACCTCGTTCTCCCGAGAGTTCTTCTCCAAACGCCAGTTTATGCTTACTGAGTTCAGTCTGCAGACCCTGATTGACATCTCCAAGTCAAGATATGCTCGTCACCTTACTCAAGTTCTTATTGGATTAGAGAGGCCCAGCCTCAGGTCCTGCTTCCACCGTGTTTACTCCCTTCACGACACTGAAGACACGGTCGTCAAGAAAAATCGCCTTCTACAGGAGTACATGAATCACACTACCCTTCTTAGTACTGGCCAGGATGTAGAAATGCTTACAGATGCCTTCTCAAATCTTACCAACCTCAAAATTGTAGGACTGCGTGACTTTGCCGCACCAAGACATCGAGATGGCAGCGAATGGAAGAGTATGTATCAGTCCATGCATCTTCTATCCATGATTTATAGCTTCTTCCTGTTAATTAACCCGAGTAACCACTGCATTACGCCTTGTCCGAACCTTCGCTGACCCAGAGACTTCTCAGGTTATGGCGCTCCAACGTACGAGCTGGAGACAGGTACTCCGATTGAATTAGCCAAGAAAGTACCTAACTTCAGTGGCATCCCCGCGTCTGCCTTCCTCGACCAGGCTAACTACCTCACCCACGTCTTCCTCAGCCTTCTTCGGTCTCTGGGGAAATCTGGGTCGCAGCCGGAGAACATGGAGGTCATATTGAGGAGTATCGCTCTATATGATTATGCTTTCAACATACCAAAGTACCTAGAGCCAACGGTTTCACCAGTTCTTGGCAATCTTCGCTCGCTCTTCCTCGATACGAGCTTCGAATTTCCTCCTGTACAGGTCGACATACGTGGAAAGCCAACCCCCTGCCCGAGCTTTCATCTGAGAAACTTCCTTTCAAAGATCGCCCAAGTAGAACATCTCCGTTTGAACTTCCAATTTTATTCGGGCCAGGAAACCAACGACTTGCTGACGTGGTTGTCCGAGCCAGTCTCCGTGATTACACCCGGCACTCTACTAGGACCACTACTCCCCAAATCTCCGCAGTCCATCGATCTCACCCACTTGCGAAAACTGGAGATTGGCATGTTTACGACCGAGCCACATATCTTGCTTACGCTGATTGAGAAATTCGCTCCAACCTTACGCGAAATCACTCTCCACAAAGTGTCTTTGTTGCAAGCCTCTGGTGGGCCAAAAGACAACCTGTGGGCCAAGTTCTTTACCCAACTAGCCAAGCTCAATGTTAAACTCTCTCTAATAGAGATGAGATATCTTTCTCAGGAGGCAACTAGTGGAAATGGAAAGAAGCACGTCACATTCAAGAACGAGCGCAATCCCACGACGAGGAAGTGGGCTGGCTCTGATGTGCAGATGCAGAGTGGCTTGAGGGATTTCATTGACTTTGTACAAGTGGAGGACCGTCCCGGGATCTACTCGCATAGCAGTGATAGTGATCAGGCCGATTATGATGATCACGATGACTCAGATTACAGTGTATGAGAAGTGTAGTATGGAGATTGGAATTGATTGCCATACCCTTGCAACTGTGGGTAAATGGTCTACCGACAGGGTTCAATCCAGCCGAGGAGGTAGCTACAGCTTCATGAAATACTAGGTTCGTGCAATCTGTCAAAATCATCCAATGTTTTCTTACCAGACTCAATGAGATAATATGTACTTCATTTGGCCTTAAATACGGACCTCGGTTGACAATCTTACCATCTTTTGAACACCTAAAACACATGTGAACTGGGGAGTACTTGAAATATGACGAGCTCTCGCTTGAGGTTACAAGTAAAGGACTGGAGGAAGAATATTAGGACTTGGCCTTGAGAGCCGCTTGCTGAAGAACTGCTCTTCCTGGAAGATAGGGGTCAGATCTGGTACTTTCATTTTTATCCTAAATAATTCAGATTTGAAGATCCCCAGACATTTATCCGGGTTCAAGTACTGGACCACCGTTAATTCTCAGATTTCATGATGAGATGCGCCAGATGTTACAGTGTGCAAGCGACCCTGCATTCCAACGCGGCCCCTCCATCAAAAGAAGTCAGCTATTCTTCAAGTGCTGACCTCTGCAGAAAGTCCTTTTAGCTAGATATACCATCCATGGTTATGGTTCTATTGAACTTTCTGCCCCTACCAAGTATTTCAAATAAATACCCATTTCTGCTCCACATCATTGCCTCATCTACGACCTCCAACCTATGGACGCCTCTCTCTCCTCACGTAAGCGCAATGGCATATGCTTACACGTCACTGTATAATTGTGCCTTTTCCTTTGTGGCACAAGCCGCACAGTATGTAACATGCCACCAAACACGATGAGTACCTTGGTAAATCGTTGTGGTACGCTTACCGGTGGCGTTACGAATTTATTTACTCGTTCCTACAGTACAGTATCCAACCAATCTTCATAACTTCGTAACGAAGTAAGGCTGAGACGCCCCTCAGCGCAGATTGGACCTTCAAATTCAGCAGTGGTGTTTTCAGCCCCAAGCCATCGTGGGATTTTGGTGGCATTGCTCCAGCACCGTTCAGTATCTTTTGACCTGGTGGCCGAATTGCGCTGCAAAACAAGAGCCTCGTTCCCGTGCTCCTATTCCCATCTTTCTTTTCCCTTTCTAAATTCCTCCCTCTTTCCGCAGTACCAAAAATATTGAGCAGCAAAGATGGCAACCCCATCTCCGCCTTCAGCGAGCACAGGTCAGAAGCCAATCCTCATCTCCTCAGTAACTCCCGTCTCTCCTGCCACTGCCACCTCCGCCTCCACCTCCACCTCCACGGCCCCTAAAGTCATTCTCGTCGCAATCGACGACCTCACATATGTGCGCCAAAGCATCGGAGCCCCTCCTCTCCCCATCGAGGCACCCCAAGGCACCAGCAAGCAACCCCCCTACAAGCCCTCTTTCTTCTGGCCGCCGGGAAATCTACCCGAGGGACTATACAAGCAGGTTGTGACTTCGTATACGAAATCTAGGCTGTCGTATGTGTTTACCGCGACGCTGTATGACACGTGTTTGGTCCTTCAACTTGTGCTCGGCGCTGTGGTCACTGTGAGTTTCACCTTGTACTATCTTTGAAACCTTTCGGATAGATACTTACCTCCCCCCCTCCCCTAGGCCTTGACAGCAGCGAAAACCACCTCCCTGGCCAGCACCATCATCGCCGCAGCCGTCACCGTAAACGCCGGCATAATTGCCCTTCTCCACAACAGCGGCCTCCCGTCGCGCCTCATGAAAGATGCCGACGAATTCGAGAATGTGAAATCTTTCCTCGAGGAAGCAATGGCTACTGGGATTGTGGAGCAGGGGACGACGAAGTATGATTTGGTGAAGAGTTGCTTTACGATGTATAATAATGCGAAGGCGACGGTGGAGGGTAATAAGCCGAGCGCCTATACGGATTCGGCGCCGACGACAGAGGCAGCTGCGGCGTCGACCACGTTGGCGATTCAGTAGAGGACGATGCTTTGGGGGGGGGTAATTGTTGTGGTTGTGGGAAGGAATGGGAAAGCATAGACGGCTGGAACAAATAATGAACGGTTAAGAGGTTCTGATACATCTAGAGCTCAGCGATACATGCAATCAACCGGATTCACACCTATGAAACGAGCTCTCTGATCTGATATGAACACCTTTCTATCTATCTACGTATTCTACCTTTCATTATGCAACAACTCCCTTAGTATTCTTCAACAACCTGACGTCGAAATTTTTCCAGATGAGGATAAAGATGAAGCAGGGTACAAGGAACACAGTGGCTACGATAGTGAGGTACCATTGCGAGACTCCGTAGGCGTAGATGACTGCGTCTCGCTCGGGGGTGCCGAAGGCATAGAGGAGTTGGGTGGAGATGCTGCCGTAGAGCTCAGCGTTGAGGGTAGCGTTACCAGGCAAAGCATGCTCGAGGGCTGCGGGCCACTTGTTGGTGTAGATGGCACCAGAGATGGCTTGACCGATGGCGCCACCGACTGAGGAGAAGAGGCCGATCAGGGCGAGCATACTGGCAACGTTTTCGTGGGGAGCGGCGGCCATGACGGCCATGTCAGCGCAGATGATGAGGGAGCCTCCGCCGAATGCGATGAAGATTTGGCACATGACGACGTATCCGATATTTTGCTCGGGTTGGCGGAAGTGGACCATCAGACCGACACCGAGCATCTCGAGACACAGCATTGAGACAGCGAGGTACTTGAAGCGGCCGGTATGTCGGATGACAGCTGCAAGGATAATGGACCAGAAGCAAGATCCGATGCTGTAGATGTTGGTCACATAGCCGGTATTGGCGACGGAAAGACCATGCACAGCTTGAAGGTAGTTGTAAAACGTGGAGTCCCAGAGGCTATAGGCGGTTAGTGTCCATCCAGTAGAAATTTGAGCCTTTGAGGTACTTACTAGAAACTAATGAACAGGAAGCTGACCAGCATACAAGCACCAAAGACAGATGGGTCGGTCAGGAGGTGGAAGGGGATGAACGACCTGCGGGCGAGGAAGAGCTCATATACGGGGAAGATGAAGAGACATAGAAGTCCAATCACCAACATGGCAATGATCATTCCGGATCCCCACCCCTTGGTTTGGTAAGAGGCAAGCGAGAATGGGAGAAGGAAGAGAACAAATCCAGCACAGATGAGGAGCAATCCGACGACTGGAGAGGACGAGTTAGCTGATGAGCCTTCGGCTTAGAAAGTCTGTCACCTACGATCAAACTCCCAGAAGTAATAGTTGACACTCTGCAGAGCCGAGCGCCCACTTGGCATACGTTGGAGGAGCCCCGCCTTCCTAGCCTTGCTCTGGTTGCGGTAGATCAAGGTTAGGATAGGTAAGGTAATCACGGGAGTAATGATGGCAAAAGTTCCAAATCCCCATGGCCAACCGCTGGTCTCAAGGAAAGATTGAGCGGCTCTCGGACCAATGAAGGTAGTGACAATATATGGCGAGGTCGAGAAGGCGAAGACGAGAGCTCGGTTCTTCAAGCTTGAAGTATCTGCCATAAAAACATCCAGAACATACATCATGCCATTGAAGCCTACCCAGTAGAAAACCTATGATCAAAGTCTCGGAATGGTATTCTTATATGTGGGCTAGAGATCCTTACCTGAGCTGCTGCATATGTCTCAATGTTATGGCAGGCGGCCATCATGATCAAACCTGGGTCCGTCAGCCACTTTGAGCAGAGTAGAGCACTGGCTTACATACCAATAGTTGCAAAGGTAGTCATGCTCAAGAAACCCTCGGCACGTCCAATAAGATCGATAAACTTGGCTGTAGGAAGCTTGATAACGCCGCCAACGATACTAGACACAATGGAAGTGGTGGAGGTCAATGGCAAGAGGTAGAACGAGGACGTGACGTAGACAGTCAAGTTATTCTGGATCTGCTGCTGCATGGAAATCACGAAGAAGACCAAGAAGATGCTGTGGCTCCTTATCAGCATGGGTTCTGGCATAGAACAAGGCACACAGATTGCTTCTCACCAGGCGTACGCAATGTGCAGCTCCTTCCTGGTCCACGTGAGGGTAACAGCCTCCGCTTTCTTGATACCGCCCTGAACTTCGGGGCTGGGTATGCGTTCCAGAGAAAGGGAGTTGTCGTCGGTGACTGTTCTCTCGTGCTTCTCATCTGCTGTGGTAGCATCCACCTCAGGGGTGGCCTCACCAACAGCAAGATCCTTGGTGAAATTTCTGAATCCCCTCATCTTAAATAAGTTTGCTGTCGAAGCTCGAAAGCACTGTAGGCGCTGAAGAAAGCAGAAGAGGGGACTGAAAAGGATGATGAAATGTGGGGGGGAGATGGGTTGTTTATGTAGAGGATGCGTGGACCGGAGCGTCAAAGTGGACTGGAGCGTCAAAGTGGACCGGAGCGTCAAAAGAGTTGAGCAGTGAGCCGTGAGCAGTTAACATTGGCCAGGGTATCGAATTCTCTGGGTTCCTGTGTGGAAGTGGGCAACTGGCTCGGGGTTGCAGAGTACTGTACAGTACTTCTCTCCACTTAGCGGCAGTCTACTATACAAGTACAAGTACAGTACGTAGTAGGTCGATAGGTAGTAGGTAGGTACTATGCTACTTTTGGGCCTCAACTGCGAGAATCCCGTTTTCTGGGATGGAATCGATGGCAAACAGCGGCGACATATTTTATGGCTGATTTCGTATCAGATCATCTTGAAATCCGGAATATTCCCATCTGATAAGCCCATACTGCACAAAGCTGCTCGTCGTTGCTTCACTGGAACGGATCAGGCAGCTCTTGCAACTGTCGGACAGCTTGATTCAGTGCAGACTATCTATCTTCAGTTGGGTTTGGTCTGGGAAACTTTTGGAAAACTCGGATGGCTTGGCGGCCACAGTTGGTCAAGCTTTCCGCTGGGTGACAGGGGATAGATCTGATAACAATATCCATAACCATAACCTTCTTGAATCCCTACTTCTACAGTACTGTACAAATCAATTCTCTTGCTGCCCTAGAGGCGGAGAAATCTAGATGTTCCAAACGTTCTCTTCCAACTCTTCTGAATCTTCTGACCTCATCATATCGGAAATGATCGGAGGCCACCCACGCAATTAATTCTCCAACTATGAAATCTTCTTACGTGATTAGAATACAGTAGGTGCTACAGTAGCGCGGGTTCAAAGGATCGGGATGCCTTGATTGATCAGATAAGATGATCTGATTAGATACGCAGGGTTTTCAGGAAGGGATCTACAGTACTGGTATGGCGCGCCTGGCAGGGAAGAAAGCGGAGTGCGTGTTGTCTGTTGAGCCAATGGCCGGCCACATGTGCGTGACATTGGCCTCAAGTTCTCCAGCTTCATGCACCAGTCAGTGTCAGTGGGCTGCACTATTGGTCCATGCTGATATGCCCGTTTGGTGCCTTGCGCCCGATTGCGAATTCATCTCCGAGGTGGAAGACGCAGACTCGGGAAGAACTGAAGAGAGAGGCCTGAAGAGGACGGGATAGTAGACACGGAGAGGATGGAGACTCGGAACGGCATATGTAAGGATGAAACCTCGGGAACACTTGAACTTGAGACGAAATGTCGAATATACTGATCAGATACGAACCTCGCTTTATGGTACAGTATTGTGCGTAGCTAGGAAAGCCCACACCCTCCATCCGTACAGGCTGCATTCTCCGCTCGCATGAAAGAGGAGCACTACTGGAGTGGTACTCTCTATAGTGACAGCTTCAGCCAATGCCTCGGTACCAGATCAACGGAGCCACGACAGTGCAGACGAACAGACCCGAAATCAGACCTCCACTGGGCTGAGTTTTCCAGTCTTTAGGTATAAGTGAACCCAGCGCAGCGGTCGCCAGCCTCTTTTTTCATCAGTGGCGAGGATTTAAGCTCTGCAGGGTCATCTCTAACGCTTTGTTCTTGACTGCTCGAAGAACACTCAGCTCGTGTAACTCTTGGTTGGGGTAGACAAGAGGAAAAAGCTCCCTCATCGATGGCTCCGAAGGACATGTGTTGAATGGATTCGTAACCTACGGAGCGGCTAGCAAGAGTTGCTCGAATCCCAGTGGCGCAACCACCCCAGGAAGCTGCGTGCGTGAAGAATTTCGGGTACATCTTTCCTCAACTCTTTGTTGGCGACGATAGAAGCCAGGGCTATTCTAGTCAATTCTAGATTTAGGCCGACTTAATCAACCAAGCAGCCTAGAGCCAGAGGATCCTATTTATTTGCTGATAACTGCTATACCCATAGCGAACCAGTTCGAAATACAAAACATTGCAGAAAATCTAAGTCCGCACCCCTGACGGAAACTGAGGGATGTCAAGGGCTCGTACTGGAAGGTTGCAAGTTCAAGAACTGCTGGGGTTGCATCGAGGATCGAGACAAGTCACTGGAATCTGTCAGAACATGTCTACATGCAAGGGATATAAATGGCAACTTACGGATGATGATACGGTGAGAGTCAATTCCCATAGCACCCAATCCTACAATGGTTGGGATTGCTTTAGTGTTGGGAGGCAACGACGCTGAAGAGAAGTGAGATATCATCTCATCACTTATTCATGGGCCTGACTTACCTGTTGCGTTCCACGAGCGTGGCATTTGTAAGTTTTTCGGACACTGTGAAGGTCAAGATGGCTTTCAAGAAGTTTTAGATCGAGGGAAAGGATTAGTAGATGAGGACTGCGGAATAAGCAAGGCCAGGAAGTTTACGAAGCGAGAATGAGGTGAATCTCGAGAGGAGACTATAAAAGAGGACATTTCTTTGACTTATGTAGAGATTTAGTGGCTCTTCATTGGCTTCCTCACCACTTGCTTCCCGTGGTAATAGATCCCCAGAATGTAGATAAAAGATCAAGATGAAGCTTGTTGGAAACGCCTCGAGAACAGATATCCATCATCGTTTTAACAAACAAAAAAAGACTGGGTTTTGAGGCGAATCGGACTGTGGCACTTCCTACGAGAACTTCATGCTATTTCTGAAAGTCGCTTGACGTGACTCTTGAGGCTGCTGCGGGTGCATGTTTCCGTAATTCTAGCCGGAGAGATAAAACTGTCCGTCTGTAAGATCATCTGGTGAGAAAGCATGAATAATCCGCGCGGTGAATGTAGACTACAAGAATGAGCAATCAGAGGACAACTCTGTGGGGATTCTGCTTTTGGTTGTAGAGAAGTAGAGAAGTACAGAAGCTTTTCAACACTCAGCAGAGGAAAATCGTAAGATCTTACATAGGAAAATGGTGAGTTCGGAATTCGACCAACAATTAGGTACTTGTACAGTACAGTACCTAGGAACGGAGGAAGGCAAAACCGATGGTCAGGATCCGAATCGCTCAAGAATCGAAGGACGCATAGCGACAATACAGTACTTACCAGGTCCTGCGTTATGTATCGTATGTGGAATTGTCGAATTCTTATTATGTTTCGGTGCTCTCGAGAAGTCGAGTGACTGAACTCAGGGGAACAGAAACCAGCTAGGCCTAATTCAGAAAGGCGTACCCTGGTTCCTTGACCTGACCGCATCATGCGCGTGCTCTCTCCTCCACAGCTTACTGTACAGTACAGTACTGTACCGTTACTACTGTACCGTACCATGTCATATTAACTTCGTATAATCGGACGTCCAAACCATGACCATGACCATGACCATGACCATGACCATGACCATCATGACCATGACTAACTCCCACCTGCCGCTCGCGTGCTACAGTAACTGTACCTGGGGAATCTGCGAGCCGCTAAAAGCACACATACCTCCGACGACTGCCCCCTCACGGCAGGTTCTATTGTTTCTCTCCTAGCTCTTCCTTCTAACTTCTAACTTCTAACCTCTAACCTCTAACCTCTAACTTCTAACCTCTGTATATTTTCCAAACTCGAGATCATTCTCCTCCTCCTCGATACCCCTTACGGTACAAGGGACACGCAGAAATGGGGGCGCGCCCCCCGCCCGCCCCGGCTGGACCGCGCGCACGTTGGACTGGGCGCCGCGGGGATACTAGATGGCGG